>QEPC01002244.1:291480-303752 GCA_003113815.1 Sphenodon punctatus | reverse complement strand
GAACCCAGAGATTAAAGAGTCTGTAAATGAGAAGGATTGGGCCCTTAGGTGACAAGGGGTTGTCCCTGCGGCAGGCTTGAATCGGCCAGAGAAAAAAACTGATTCAAGTGGGCTGTACGCGAGGGAAACTGAGTCACTCAAACCCGGTAAAGTGGGGTTGCGGACCTCCAACCTGTGACAACGTGACAAGGCATCAGCAAGCACATTCAAACGCCCGGGTCGATACCGTATGCTGAAGGTGAAGCAGGCAAAGAAAGAATACCGTCCAGCGGGCGTGACGAGCATTGTTAATCTGGGCCATCTGGAGATAGGTAAGTTTTTTGTGATCAGTCGTGACTGTAACAGAGTGTCGGGCTCCCTCGAGATAATGGCGCCAAGTGTCGAAGGCGGCCTTTATAGCCAGGAGCTCCCAGTCAAAAATAGTATAATTTTGCTCAACTGCGGTCAGTTGTTGAGAGTAGTACGCACACGGGCAGAGCACTTCCTTGTCAGTCATTGCTTGGAGTAACACCACTCCTATGGCACTGCTAGAGGCATCAGCCTCTACATAAAAGGGTCATGTAATGTCTGGGTGTTGGAGGAGCGGAGCGAAGAGAAAGGCTTGTTTCACATGAGTGAAGCTCCTTTGTTGTTCAGGGCTCCATGTATAGGGCTGGTTCTTTTTCAACAGCGCATAGTGCAGCATATACTGTCTATAATAATTTGCGCTCCCCAGGAACCGCTGTAAGGCTCTGACCACCTTGGGGGCGGGCCATTGTCAAATCACTTCCACTTTCTGGGGCTCCATTGCGATTCCCTGGGGGCTAATTACAAAACCCAAAAGGTTCACGGTAGTTAGATGAAAAGCGCATTTTTCTTGCTTGCAATACAACTTATGGTCCCGTAGACATTGGAGCACTTGGCGGACATGTTTAATACGTTGTGAAATGGACGTGGAATAAATCAAAATATCGTCCAGATAAGCGATGACGAAGAGGTCAAGGATATCTCGGAATATGTCATTAATGAAATGCTGGAAGGTCGCCGGTACATTTGCAAGATCGAGGGGCATTACTAAGTATTCAAAATGGCCATACCGGGTGTGGAACGCCGTCTTCCATTCATCCCCGTCCTGCACTCGGACCAGGTTATAGGCTCCTTGAAAGTCCAATTTGGTGAAGATGCCAGCTTCCTGCAACCTGTTTAGAAGTTCTGGGATGAGAGAGAGAGGATAACAGTTTTTTACGGTTACTAGGTTCAACCCACAATAATCGATGCATGGTCGTAATCCTCCATCTTTCTTGGGGACAAAAAAGATTGGGTTGCCTGCAGGGGATGATGATGGACAAATAAACCCATTGCGGAGGTTATCCTCCACATATTGTTGTAGTACCTCTAGCTCTGGAGTGGCTAGGGCATAGATTCTGCCAAATGGTGGCTCCTTGCTGGAAAGGAGGTCTATGGGGCAGTCATAAATACCGTGAGGGGGGAGGTCTGCTACTTGCATGGGGCTAAACATATCTGCGTAATCCTGGTATTCCTTCGGTAAGGCAGCGGGTCCCGAGCTCCCGTAAATCAGTGTGGTGGGGCATGGAACTGCTGGGGCTGGACAATTGTTGGTTTGCACACAGTAGGACAGAAAACTGAGACGAGGCGTACTCCAGTCGATACTGGGGTTGTGCTGGGTCAACCACGGGAGGCCCAGCACTACAGGAAACACGGGGGTGCACACGACATTAAATGCAAGTTGTTCCTGGTGACTTCCTATAGTGCAGGTAAGGGGCGATATTTGAGAGGTCACCGGCCCAAACACTAGGGGAGATCCATCTATGGAGTGCAGGATCTCAGGCTTAGCTTTGGGTTCTAATGGAAGAGCGCTGTCCTGGGCCCAGTGGAGATCAAGGAAGTTCCCTGATGCTCCTGAGTCAATCAGGGCCCACACCACCCAGGATCGGTGGGGTGTAATTTGGAGGGTAAGGGGTACCTGAAAGTGCATGTCCAATGTCTGTTGGGTGGAAGAGATTTGTTTCATGGCCGGGATGGTCCCTGACCATCTTCAGGGGATAGGGGTCCACAAGAGGCCCCAAGTTGCATTGGCTCAGACTCGTTTGAGGAAACTCCTTCGGGGCTGGATGGAATACGCACCGGAGGTCGAGGAGGGAAACTTCGTGTCTCCTGCCATCGCTCTCACCGCCGCTCTGCCAAGCGATCTTGTATTTGCAAGGCCAAGTTGGCTAACTTTTCCCATATGTCCGGGAGGGCCGTATATGCCAGCTGGTCCTTAATTTCTTCACTCAGTCCTCAGCGGAACATTACCCAGAGGACGTCGTTGGGCCATTGGAGATCCAACGCCAATTGCTGAAACTGCGTGATGTACTCAGTCAGGTGGCCCTTGCCTTGTTTTAGGGTCAGGATGGTGGCTTCTGAATCCTTCACTCGCTGGGGGTGGTCAAATAAAAAGGCGAATTCTCAAACAAAGTCTTTATAGTTAGACAACAAGGCGCTTTTTCCTTTCAGCAGGGTGGTAGCCCATTCCAGAGGTAGCCCTACTAGATGGCCTATAATAAAGGCCACCTTGAGCATATCTGAAGAGTACGTATTTGGTTGTGTGGTAAACGCTAACTCGCACAGGGCCATAAACCCTTGGAAGGCTCGTCGGTCCCCTGCAAACTTCTCTATACGGGGTCCCACTGGTTCTCGCACAGGGAGGACCCCCACTGGGGGCTGCAGGGCAGCCGGTACGGGGGGCTGAAGCACCAGCACCACCTTCACTGGTTCTGCAGGGGGTGGCGCCGCAGCCCCTGAGAGCTCCTCAACCCTGGCAGCCAACTCTGCCTGTTTGGCTTGCAAATCCTTCATGTCCATAGCTATGGCTTGAACAGCCCTTACTAGGTCCCCCAATTCCTTAGTAACATCCATAAAAAGGGAATAGGGTACTCACGTTTACACAGGAGACTACGGGGAGTATGGGCTGGTAATTCTGTCAGTGGGGGGAGGGGAAGGAAGGAAGGGACTCGCGTTCCTCGTCTCATGCACCCCACTCACACGAAGGTGCTGGCAATGCACAGCTGTGGAAAAATGCCCGTCAGGATAGTAATTGGGCCTGAACAGTCTCAGTGAGACTGAGCTCTTATCATCATTGGTCGCCGAACACCTGAGCAGATCTATGCCCCTTTGCTCACCACCCAGACACACACACTCGTTCACCCATGGGGGGGGGGGGAAGGCCAGTGAGGGTGTGTGGGGAGGGGAAGGTAGTGACCTAGGCAAGAGGGGGAAGGGATAATCCACTTATGCCATCCAGGGGAAGGAGGTCCCAGGAGTGGGGGTGGGGTGGGGGAATCAGACACAGTCACACAACACACCTCTGTCACGCTCACAACTGTACACGGGGAAGGAGGAATCAAGGAAGTCACTCGCTGCACGCAGGTCACAAACGCTAGGATTTCAAAGGGTCTCTCGCACACGGGGCCAGCTTCTCACAAGGACCCAGTGCCGGCTCTTATACTGTAGGCCCCACCCCCAGCCGAGCCTGCAGCCGCGCCAAGTGATGCAGCCACGTAGGTCCCGCCCCCGCACTCGGCGTGCCTGTCAGAGGCTTCCCTGCAGCGCTGTCATGCGGCTGCATCACCCCCGCCGGCCCTGATAGCTGTAGCGGGGCCAGCGGCGTGGCCTTGTCTGGGATGGGGGCATCAGGAGAGGTCGCAGGGGCATCGGGATCGACTGTGGGGGCGGGCGTCCCGGGGGGGGGCACCCCCTAACAGCAGGACTCAATTTTGAGACCAAACTAGAATTTCATGATCCCAGACAGCAACGAAAGACATGCAAAATAAATCATGCATTGGATCACGGTCTCATCCACGGATGGCGTCCCCTCCCCCACCCCAATTTGGTTCCTGAACCACGGCTTGGGACGGGCTGTTGTACAGCTTAATTATTCTGGAGTCTCCAAGACGTTCAGAAATTAGCTATTAAAATAAATAAAACACAAAGTGGTGCAATAATAGGCTAGCAAGGTAGGTTTGCAAGCTAATTACAGCAGATCTTTGAAGGATAAAGCAAACTATCTCACATGAGGCACAGACAATTTTATTCCCCAGGGCTGCTGGTCCAGTCCATAAAGCTTTAAACACGGTTGTCTTTCACCTATGCAAGGAGCTGAGGAACAAATGTAGTAACAATGCAGTGGAACTTTGCTTATCCAGACCTTTCTAATCTTTCTCTTTCTGATTCTGGATATAATTTATGTCCCTCGGTATTTTTGCAGGGGATAGGTTTGGCACTGACAAATAATTGGTGATGAACCAACCTTCTCCATCACCCATCTGGACACCTCTCTAATCTCAAAATGAAATGTTCATATATATGAGGGGGTTCTATTGTACTAGCATTTAAGATGTATCGCAGATGCAGGGAAGCAGGGACCCTATGCAAAATGGTTCTGTGGGCCCCCTTTTGACACAGGAATGCTTGATGGAAACACACTGAAGGCTCAATTCTCCACCCATTGTAGTAAATGGTAAAACTCCCATTGATTTTAATAGTGAAGGACCATCCTGAGACTCACCCATTAGAAAAAGGGAAATGCTACCACAATTAATTTTTGATGGATTATTAAACATAACCGCCCTTTGGGGAATGTTACACATGTTCTAATTTCTAGTTTATTTGTTGGCCTCGTTGGTGGGGGGGGGACCCCTTCATAGGCTGTGGCTTACTGAATTTGAGGTTCTGTGGGACAGCATTTTATGTTTGGATTTCTCATACTCACACTGTCATTTTAGGTTTATTAGTGTGCACAGCCAGTATCATTCTGGATCCAGTCCTGGATAATATTTAGACCTGGTGCAAAGTAAGTGTGTGGCACCTGTTGATACTGTCCCCTGAGGTAGTTAAGAATAACCTCCACTTTGCAGATGGGGAAAATGAGCCCGAGAGGGGAAAGGTCTCATAATGAGTCAGTGGCAGCAATGGGATCAGAACTCCAGAGTGTCTGACGTCAAATCAGGGACCCAACGGACAACACCGCCCCCCTCCCAGTTTGTTGGCCATTATGAAATGCCCAGGCTATACTGCTTGTACCCTGCCCGCTAGGCTTGTGCCCCGGGGACGTCCCCGAGGGGGAGCCCCGGGGTGTATTCCCCCCTTTGCTCTCCGGTAGGGGCCTTTGAAGGGGGGAAGGTGGCACCCCCTCCAAGCCTGGCCCCTTATCCGCGGGCTCTTGCCCNGGCACCCCCTCCAAGCCTGGCCCCTTATCCGCGGGCGGAAGAGGTCCCAGCTTTCCCCGCGAGGGTTCGCCTCTAGGGTCTGTCTTCGCGCAAGCGAGGGAGGGCGCGCCCGTCCTTCCTTTGGCCTCCCCGCTTTATCTCCCTTGCCAGTCCCGCCTTCTACCGTCTCCGGCTCCGCCTCCCGGCTCCAGCTGATTGCCACGGCGTCGGCGGCTCAAGGGGCGGGGTCCCAGTCGCCGCTCCAGGCCCCGTCCTCCCTGCCGGCTGTCTGCTCTTCTCCTCGGGCCCCACACTGCTGTTGATATCAGTCTCTCTCGCTTCCATCACTGTGGCTCCCCCTCCTCCCTGATTTCAAATTCCAGGGTGCCATCCTGACCTCGCTGAAGTCAGTGGCTCAGGTCCCATTGACTTTAAAGGCCGAGGATTGCACTGTTTCCTTTTTAAGGCCTATAGCATCAATCTGCTCTCAGTAATCCCCATGCAATACTACTGATGACATGTATAGAGTAAACAAATAACCTGAGTGATCCTTAAACTATATAGTGCTGGTCCTAACACATAGCATCAACATGAATAAGAAAGTCCCACTAATCAATTTTACTAAGACTTTCTTATTGGTGCATGCCTGAATCAATGAATTCTTTGATCTCCAAAGTCAGATCCTATCTTGAATGAGTAGACGATTCCTAATGTCTCAATGAACAATTTTATCAGCTATGTTCTATGTTCTTCTGAATCCAATACAGGGTGGTCTCCCACATGCTGGAATATCTTTGATTAAATGCCAATGTCTGATTACCAGGTGTTATATAGCATATGCAAAATGTGTATATTCAATAGACCAATGGAGTTGTCAGTGGAATCGGGGAGTAGGGACCAGGACACACACATAACCTCCACACGCACCCTACGCTCACACCGGTGCTCTGCCCCCAATGGGGATCAGGAAACTGCCCGTCAGGATAGTATTGTGGCCTGATATGTCTCATCATAGGGCGCAGAGCACGAGACCACGCCCAGGCTGGGCCCAGCCCGCCACAGGTCCACACCCATGCACTCATGCAAGGAGGGGGGCATGGGAAGGTGGTGGGGACACGAGGGGAAGAACCCAGGACAAGGGGCTGGGGAGAGGATAGCACACACCCCGGGATTGGGGAAGGGAAAGGACTCGCACACCCACACTTGTTCCCACACTCGTACCCAAAACAGTCACCAAACACACCAAGGCTAGGAATATACAGGGAGACACATATTCTACACACTACCCCTAAGTTTGCACAAGCACCACCCAAACATACAAGCCCCACAACACTCAGAAAGAACACATCACTTAGCTTTCAGCGGCCAGTTTCTCGCTATGATTACCGGCAGCAGGGAACTCCCTGCGCCGGCTTATGAAGAATGGGACGTGCACCCCTGGTGTGCCCTGAGGCATGCGGAGCGCTGCAGTGGCTGGGGCTGCGGCCCCACCCCCTGCGGCATCACGAGGGGTGGCGCAACGACGCCCGCAGCGGAGCCAGCTGCCTTGGCTACTGGCTGCGGCGGCAGCACATCCCCCACCGAAGTTCCAGGTGTCGGGCCCAAGACGGGGGCTCGGAGGGACGGCCGAGCCCTTCTGGACCGCGAGCCCCCAGGGCTGACAGGAATCTACTTTCATTTTTGTTAGGCTGATCTATTATTAACGCATTTCTTGGCATAAGTGAACAGTGATATCTAGTTGACTAACAGGCCTAGGCAAACCACTATTTCTCAATTGCACGCCAAATTTGTTAGCAAAGTTTCATAATCAAATTCTTTAGTACAGTTACGTTTTTAAATGTAAAAATTACCCATACAGTAAATTATACCTCAAATGTATTGGGTGATAACTATAATAATGTAAAAATGAGTTTCTGTCAGTTAGTTTAGAGTATCCTGATACAGATAAAGTTCTACCTACAGTGCTCACTCTCACATCAAGAAATCGAAGACTCACAACAGGCGAATCTAATATTTTCACTGATAGTATTAATCCATTAAAAAATTAATTATAATCCAAGTTACTGTCAGTCACTACAAATATATCATCTATGTAGCAACTGTAGTAATGCATATATTCATAAAAAGGATTATTATTAGAATTTAAAATGTTGTCATCTTCCAATTTGGCCATATATAGATTGGGATTGGGAGTTTACACTGGCTTCACTTGGGAAAGTAGAGGCTTCGGATATCAAGAAAAAAAAGACAAAAGTCATCAATAGAGATCAGTTTGCGAGGCTGCACTGAAGACACTTAAAAAAATTGAAAAGCAAAAGCCTACAACACCCGGTATTCCCAGGTGGTTTCCCATCCAAGTACTAACCAGGCATGACCCTGCTTAAAGTCTGAGATCAGGTGTGTTCAGGGTAGCATGGCCGTAGGTGACAACTGCTCTCATGCTTTCCCTTTTCAGGGTGATTTTGCCTCTTAACTGCTGTCAGCATTAATACATTGCATGGCACATCATCATTATTATTATAAACATTTATATAGCGCCAGCCATGTGCCTAGCACTGTACAGAACATAGAAATAGATGTGGTCCCTGCCTGTGGCTTACAATCTAAAAGACAAGGAGCGGGGACAGTGGGAGAGACAGGGGAGAAGACAAACAAACATTCAAGCGGATGCGAAGTCTCAGGTGCATGTGCTTGGCTTGGTTACAATCAGGTTGGTTGCAGCAGTCTGCAGAGGAGGGCAGACAGTAAGTATATGGGGAACGACTAGCAGGCATTGGGAAAGGCGGCGAGGAAAAAGTGGGTCTTGAGGAGGGATTTGAAGGAGCGGAGGGAGGGGGCAAGGCGGATGTGGGTAGGGAGGGAGTTCCAGGCATGGGGGGCAGCGAGGGAGAAGGGTCGAAGGCGGTTAGGTGAGCAGGAGAAACGAGGGAGAGTGAGGGAGGGGACAGAGGAAGAGCGGAGAGCGCGTGCAGGAGTGCGTAGGGAGATTAGGTCCGAGAGGTAAGGGGGAGCTTGGTCGTGGAGTGTTTTGAACGTGAATACCAGGAGTTTAAACAGGATACGTTCAGGAAGGGGGAGCCAGTGAAGAGAGAAGAGGAGAGGCTGCACATGGTCGAAGCGACGGGCAGAGTGAATGACCTTGGCAGCGGAGTTTTGGATTGCGATAAGGGGGGACAGGTGAGAGCGAGGGAGGCCAGCAAGGAGGAGGTTGCAGTAATCGAGGCGAGAGATAACCATGGCATGAACAAGGGTTTTGGCCGAGGAGGTAGAGAGAAAGGGGCGGATCCGAGCAATGTTATGGAGGGCGAATCGGCAGGATTTGGCAACAGAGTCAATGTAAGGTTTAAAAGAGAGGTGCGTGTCAAAGATGAAGCCCAAGCTACGGGCTTGGAGAACAGGATGGATGGTGACTCCATCGATGCAGATGGGCAGGTTAGAGGGAGAGGAAGAGGAGGGAGGAAAAATGAGGAGTTCGGTCTTGGCCATGTTGAGCTTGAGTTGACGTCGGGACATCCAGGCGGAGATATCAGAGAGGCAGTTGACGAGGCGTGAGTGGACAGAAGAGGAGAGAGAGGGGGTAGAAAGATAGAGTTGGGTGTCATCAGCGTAGAGATGATATTGGAATCCGTGGGAGGCAATAATTTTGCCAAGGGACAGGGTGTAAATAGAGAAGAGGAGAGGGCCAAGGACAGAGCCTTGGGGGACCCCAACCGAAAGGGGGAGGGAGGAGGAGTTTGACTCGGGGAGCGAGACTTTAAAGGAGCGGTCAGAGAGGTAGGAGGAGAACCAGTCAAGGACAGAGCCACGGAAGCCCAAAGAGTAAAGCGAGTCCAAGAGAAGCAAGTGGTCGACAGTGTCAAAGGCAGCAGAGAGGTCAAGGAGGACAAGAATGGAGTAGAGGCGCTTAGATTTAGCGACAAGTAGATCATTGGTGATCTTGGCCAGGGCAGTTTCAGTAGAGTGGAGGGGGCGGAAGCCGGATTGGAGAGGGTCCAGGGAGGAGTTGGCAGAGAGGAGGTCCAGGCAGCGGGAGTAGACGACACGTTCCAGAAGCTTTGAGGCAAAGGGAAGGAGGGAGACTGGCCGGTAACTAGAGGGGTCAGATGGGTCCAGGGTGGGCTTTTTGAGGATGGGGGAGACAGTGGCATGCTTGAAGGCAGAGGGGAAGGAGCCTGTGGAAAGGGAGAGATTGATGACATGTAGAAGTGGGGGGGCGACAGTGGGAGCAATAGAGGTCAGGAGGCGGGAGGGGATCGGGTCAAGGGGGCAGGTGGAGGGGTTGGATGAAGAGAGCAGAGCGGAGATTTCCTCGAGAGAGGCAGGAGGGAAGGATGTGAGGAGAGAGGGGGGAGGGGTGGTACGGGAGCGGGAGGAGGAGGTGTGTGGGAGGCAATGTCCTGATGGATCTTGTCAATCTTTGAGGTGAAGAATGATGCAAGATTCTGAGCAGCAAGGGAAGAGGGCGGAGGAGGGCAGGGGGGTTTAAGAAGGGAGTCAAAAGTAGAGAAGAGATGGCGGGGGTCGCGAGAGAAAGATTAGATCCTGGACGCATAATAGTGTTGTCTAGCTAGGGAGATAGCCGAGGAGAGGGAGAAGATGAAGAATTTGTAGTGGAGGAAGTCAGGGAGGGAACGGGATTTGCACCAGAGGTATTCGGCAGTCCGGGTGCAGGAGTGGAGGTACACATACACACAGCCAGGATGCAGAACACACAGGAAGGCAGGGGAAGACACAGACAGAAATGAGGGAACTAAAAAGAAGAAACAGGAATGAGAGACTGCACAGGAAGGACGAGGAGGAGGAGACAACTGAAAAGACGGAAGAACAGACAGGGATGGGGTACAAGACATAGTATTCGCATCAAGTTTTATCCATTAAGATGATAAATGGAGCTGGCTCACACCCATTGCTGGGTCACACTCAGGATGATTTCCTGTGGCGGTGGTAGCTACTTTAGGGGCAAGAACAAAAACAAAGGGAAAAAGCCCCACAATGTTACCACAATCAACGAAGTGCACAGAACACAAATGGCTGTTACCACACATACATATGGCAGAATCTACCTCTATGCACTTCTAACAATATAAATAGGTACTATATGTGAAATGGAACACATCCATATAGCTACTAATAGGTTTTATTATATGTAAACCATATATATATGGTATATATATATATATATATATATATATACACACACACACACACACAACAATTAGTATAAAAACATAATATTCAATGGAATGTTCTGGGTCAGGCTCAACATATTCAACTTGGAGTACAAACTGAGGCTCAGCACTCGCTCCAGTTTCAGTGGAGGACTGGGTTTCGAATTCTGTATCACTGTTCTCGTCTTCTTCGCATGGCAGTCCTCCTCGGCAAAGTACTCCTGATCCACAAACTGCTGGACATACCACTCCGCCCCTGAAGAAAGGTATCGAGAATCTCCTCATACTCCCAGGTTCTCTTGTTATTGCCTGATTTGCTGTTGTGTTGTTTCAGGCGTTTATACCCCTTCCCCCCCGGGTAACCATTTGACCTCAGCTGCTCAGGTGGTCAGCGATAACCTTACACTGCCATTCCCTCTGCAAGCTCTACAAATACTGCCTCATTTCTACAATCCAAGCCAAGGCTTGTTTGCACACCGGCCTCTTGACACAACTCTATGAACACCCTGGTTTCCACATCTCCCCAATGTGGTGCTCTTGTTCGTGCACTCCAGCCTCTGGCTCCCTCCCATGTCTGACCTTTTCACCAACGTTCTTTGGTTAAGAGTGCCTCATGTCCCACTTCTGTCTCCAAGGAATCTGTCACAGGAGAGCAATAGACATTTGCAAATTACCCATTGTTTAGAATGAAATTATTAACATCATATTTAATAAAGAAATCTAACAGTGGTGTGATGTGTTGAAATTATGCCCTAGAACTTGATGCTGCCAATTGTTTCAGTTGCCTACTGAGTAAAGAATGGTTTAATATCAGGATAAAGTCTGACAACTATATCTGTTTTGTTGTTTATGTTAGATTTCAAATCACAAGATCCAGTGCTTGATGCAATTTAACCCCAGTACTTTGTAACAGGTGTTTGCATGCAGTTCTTTTGTTCACATTAATGAATTTCCCTAGATCTGGTGCAGCCTCATGACATCAAGGTTAACAAATATAGGCTGAAACATTTTTTATAATGCAATTTAAAAATATCTTGATAAAACATTTGTTCCTGAAGGCTGCTGAGGTGTATCTAATTTAATTAGTGCTTGACCCTACCTTGACTATGTTCTAGCAATGAACTTAGGCAACTGCATGTTTAAGTGTTACTAGGTGGGGCCACTCATTTACTTAATGGTAGCCAAAGTGCTTTACTAGGATCATGGTAGAGTGCTCACCACTCCCCAGTACAGGTCTCCAATTTCAGATAAGCCCTAGAGAAACCATGCTTGCACACACAGATATGTGGGGGAGAAAACAGCAGCTGTGCAAGCACCCATTACACAAAAGGAGAAGCACAACAAAAGGATGCCTGTGTTATGTCTTTTCAATAAAACATGAATTTCTATGACAGGGAACATAACTGCAATATGCATCTAATAGCTAATAGAAAAGTCTCCTTTTCCACTTTGCAATGGTGGGGTGGGGGATGGGGCTTGTACATATCTCCACGGTACTGGTAAAGGGGTGGGTGGGGGGTGATGACCACTATAAACTTCTGCAATTAAATATAACAAGAAGGCATCAGAACTTTTGCTCTTAGGAAGAGCTACTGAACAAGGACTGTCACTGACGGCCACTCACTTGACCTCATCTTCTCTCTAAACTGTTCTCTTGCTGACCTCTCCTTTGACCCCTGCCCTAACTCTGATCACTTCCTCGCCTCCTTCAGCCTCTCCCACCGACCCCCCTCCTCCTCCCCCTCTCTGCGCCCCTTCCGCAATATGCAGGCCTTTACCCCCTCGGAGTTTGCCTCCTCTCTTTCCCCCCTTCTCCCCCCCGTTCTCGCCTCCTCCTCCCCTGACTCTGCCGTCTCTGCTCTCAACACCTCTTCCTCCTTAACCCTTGACTCTCTTGCCCCCCCCTCTTCACGCGCCA
>QEPC01002244.1:164501-289675 GCA_003113815.1 Sphenodon punctatus | reverse complement strand
TCCTTCAAATCCATCCTCAAGACCCACCTTTTCCATGCTGCCTTTCCCAATGCCCGCTAGCCTTTCCCCTTACTCTTACTGTCAGCCCTCCTCTGCTGACTGCTGCTACCAACTTCATTGTAACCAAGCCAAGCACACGCACCTGAGACTTCGCATCCACCTGAATGTTTCTTTGTCTTCTCCCACTGTCCCCTCCCCCTGTCTCCCCCCTCTTTGTTTTTGTCTCTTAGATTGTAAGCCACAGGCAGGGACCGCGTCTAATTCTATGTTCTGTACAGCACCAGGTCATGCGACTGGCGCTTTATAAATGTCTAATAATAATAATAATAATAATAATGAGATATTCCTCAGTGCCCGCCAGTCAAAACGCTGCTGCTGCTCTGAAATGACGCTGAGGCTTCTGAGTGCGTGGGAAGGTTTCTGGGTGGCTTTCTATCACCACTTCCAGTGGAACTCTGTGGTTGTAACAGGGTGCCTGGAGAACCACTCACGGACGTTGGACCCGGCGACCATTCGCACCTGGAGAGACATTTGGGGAATGATGCACGCGCTACAAACACCATTCCCACAGGAGGATTGAGCCACAAAAATACACATGCATCGTTGTAAGGGTAAGATTTCTCGACCCTGTCTCCCGCATTTTAGGTCACAGCAAATGCAAACAATGACATGCGCGGGACTGCTCGCAACACCTTGATTGACGCAGCAATCTTTACACTTGCAGGTTTCAGTGTAAGGTGTGAATGTGGTATATATGTGAGATGTACTATGTATAGATTAACTCGTTAACTGTGTGCATATTAGCTCACACTTCCCCGCATGGTGGGCTCTGCATGCTCCAGGACTCCGCCATGAGTGAGGGCTGTGTGTTTGGTGGGTGGTGGCCATGTGGTCATTGGGGGCAAACACCTAATAAACAGTCAGGCAGACAGGTGGACATCCCATGCTCCCACAGCCCCCGCTCTGAACCCTTACTCGAAAGAGCCATAGCATCATCTCTGACAGACTAAGTTTTCCCCTCCCAAGCATAATCTCTGAGTGTCTGTGCAGGATGGGAGAGAGTTTGCACTGGCTTCACTTGGGAAAGTAGAGGCTTCAGAAATCAAGGAAAAAAAGACAGAAGTCATCAATCGAGATCAGTTTGCAAAGTTGCACTGAAGACAGTGAAATAAATAGAAAAACAAAAGCCTACAGCACCCGGTATTCCCAGGCGGTCTCTGACGAGGATTTTCCGTGGGTAAAGATCTGAAACGAGGAGGCTGCAGCTGCAAACAGCAAATACTCTTTATTCAGCAGATTTACACAACGCGTTGTGGGCCTCTAGGATCAAGGAATCCCGAGCACCCCTACAACAAAGAGTACTATACTTTTATACTGAAATCCTTGGGCGGAGGGCCCATATATGGTTTTGTCGCATCGGCGCACTTTAGGACCATTACCACATAACTCTTAAACTCATTATTTAGAGAAGGGACAGTTCACTTCTAAGTTCAGATAAGAAAGGAATTAGGGAGGTTTAGGAGGGTCTAATCTAGGCCGAAACCCATTGTATAAAGGAGCAGTCCTGTAAACAAGGTAATCTTCAAAGGTAGGGCTTATTTATTTGAGGAGAACCAGAGTCTGTTTAATATTAAAGGTAAAGCAAGCATTCCTAGCATGACGGGGTAACTATAGGTTATAAACTCTTTAATATTGTCCAAGATGGCAGAGGGTACTATAGGACAAAACAAAATATTGGGGTTTTCTCCATCAACTCCCCCGTCTGATACTTAAGAGAAAAGTATCACCATATGGTTTTGTCTGCGGGCCCTCAGAGGAAAGCGGAGTCTGGGCAAGGCTGGGGTTGGCTGGGGAAATCCCTTGCACAGGGATGCAGCAGGCAAAGTTACAGCAGCAAGCAAGGGAGCAGACCTAGGGTTTGAGTTAAAGGAAGCTAAACTTTTAGCACACCAGAAGAGTAGTTTACACAGTAAGTAGAGAAGGCCAAGGCCTAAAATGACAGCAAATAATAAGAATAACATGTGCTTAATCCAACCTGGGATATCTGGAAGCAGGTCAGTGAGCCAGGACCACCAACCCCAATTTTGTGATTCGTGGAGTTTTATCACAGCAGTTTTAAGATGCTGTGCGTTTTGAAAAATGGTGTAACTGTTGTCTGGTATGTAAGTGCAACATTCACTGTGATTAAGCGGATGTGCATACATAGGAATACCCTCAAAGGAGTGGGAGGGAATAGAGGCACAAATTCAACAGTTAGATACATTTAAATCAATGCGAAGCTGTTCTATTACTAACAAAAGGTATTAGCAGAGTCTAAAGAACGTCTTTCTCAAGGGGAGTTCTTTTCACTTAGGTTGTGCTGAGAACTGTAGAAACCCCCCTTGACACAAGGCAGAAATAGTTTATCTTGATTAGGCACAGGTCGAGTACTGGTCTTTGTCAGGAGGAGCATACTCTTCAGGCCATGAGGTTGGCTGCTGTTTTTTTATTTGCTCCTTGTGGAAATATTATTGTTGTGGTGCTTCTTCTTCATCATGAGGTGGCACAGCCGGTTCTTGTACAGGGGAGAGGTTACCAGCACTTGCACCCTGTTCCTCTGGCCCTCTTTCTATAGGCTCAGAGGTTTTTTGCAATGTGAAGGGTGGATCCAGGCACTTTTTCTTTTAACTTTTACAGCTGAGGAGGGCGCAGTTCAATGCCCACTTGCATGGCCCGTCCAAAGACAAGTTCATAGGGGCTCATGGGCAACTGTAGCGGCAGTAGCTCGGCGGCAAGGGTAGGCCTCAGTCCAGCCAGAGAAAAGGCAGATAACTACCAGCATGTGCTTGTAACCTTGTGCCGGGGGTAAATCAGCAAAGTCTATCTGGAGATTCTGAAAGGGCCCGTCACTCCATGGGCAGGAGGATGGGTGACAAGGCTGGGCACGAGCCGGGTTGAACAGTTGGCAGGTGGCACAGGATTGGGTAACCCGGCGGGCTTCAGTAGTGACAAAAGGGGCAAACCAAGAGGCAGAAATCATTGCAGCTATCCCCCCTTTGCTAGAGTGTGTCATTATGTGAGACACTCGAGCCAAATGCTGCACCAAGGCACGCGGTGCTACTGGACGTCCATCAGGGTGGCGCATGATGCCATCAGAGTCAGGGGAACAGCCAACTCGCGTCCAGATGCGTTGTTCTGAGGGATGGGCAGCAGCTTGCTGGGCAGCGAGGTCTTCAAGGGAGGGGACATCAGCCGGAGAAGTATCTGAAAGGGAAACTGCGGCAACGAGGCAGAGAGAAGGGCCAGATTTTGCTGCTCGTTTCGCAGTTTGATCAGCAAATCTGTTGCCAAAGGAGTGGCAGACACCAAAAGCATAGCGAGAGTCAGTGTAAATATTGACATGCTGATAACACAGTCATGGGAGAGAGTCATGTCGTCAGAGTCAGAGACAGGCAGAAGAGAAGCAGGATTCAAAGCAGAAACACGGTGAAGAGTAACATTTTTAGGAGCCAGCAAAGACAATTCAAAAATCCTGGAATGATTGTACAGCTTCAGGAGACAAGAGAAAAGGATCAAAGGACAGTGCAGAATAGAGAGGTTGAGCCAACTGGGCATAGCCCAGTATCCACTGACGACAGTAATTAGCAGCACCCAAAAATTTTCGCAATTGCCGAGGGGTAGAGGGCACTGGCAGGGACACAATGGCGTTCAGCCTGTTCAAGGAGAGGGAGCGAGTTTCAGCAGTGATCACGTGTCCCAGGTATTGAATCTGGGGTTGACAAAACTGGAGTTTAGCACGAGAAACCTTATGTTCCTTCAGGGCCAAATGCTGTAAAAGTGCAAGAGAGGCAGCCTGGCAAACTTCTAAGGTTGGGGCAGCAATCAGCAAATCATCTGCATAAGTAATGAGTGTTGCATCGGAAGGCACAACAAAATCAGACAAAGTTTGGCGGAGAGCCAATCCAAAAAGGGAAGGGGAATCACGGAAACCCTGGGGGAGACGGGTAAAAGTAAGCTGGCAACGTGTGGAGGGGTCAGTAAAGGCAAACAAATACTGAGAATCTGGGTGTATAGGGACAGAGAAAAAGGCTTGGGATAATCAACAACAGTAAAAAACTTAGCATCAGTTGGTATGGAGGCAATAGTGAGAACCGGGTCAGGAACAATGGGATGCAAGGGAACAACAAAATCATTCACTGCTCGCAGATTTTGGACAAACCGATAAACAGGGGAGCCATCAGGGTGGAATTTTTCCGGTTCCTTTACCGGCAGGATGGGGCTGTTAACAGGGGACAAACAGGGTGTTAAAATGCCTTGTTCAAGGAAGCTTTGAATGACACGGTGAATGCCAGCTGTAGCTTCAACAGACAAAGAATACTGAGGAACGGAGGGAAAAGACTTGCCAGGTTGTACTGAAATTTGCAAAGGTGCAATGCCTTGCAGCAGCCCCACATCATCAGGGGTGGCTGCCCACAATTCGGGAGGCAAAGCAGACAAGAACCTCTGGTGATCAGGCAGAAACTCTTGTCCTGCTTCCTCAGTAGCAAGGGCCATAAGAAGTACAGGAAAAATGGGCTGCGGCAGGTCCAGAAAGACACCATCAGGTGAACAGAGAATTTTAGCATTCAATTTGCAAAGCAAGTCTCTTCCTAACAAATTTACCGGTGTGTTGCGGCTTAAGAGGAAAGAATGTTTCTCTGTGAGCGGACCGATGGTTACAGTGGTGGGCTCAGAAAGAGGCACTCTAGAGCATATGCCCTCCACCCCTACAGTAGAGAGGGAGGAGGAGGAAGGCACCACTGTGGGGAAAAGGGAAGACTGGAGCATAGAACAAGTAGCCCCTGTATTTACTAGGGCAGAAACAACATGACTATTGACATTTGTAAACTGTAATAATAATTATTATATGTGTGATGTGAAGCACACTCAAAGAAATCCTCAAACACCCAGACATACATTCTCACTCAAAGGTCTTCAAACTTTAAACACAAATTTTGTTTTACCCCCTACATTCACATAAAGTTAGCATACATTGTTTCTTGCAGACATCCAGTATGAAACTTACACACAAATGCATTACCAACACGTGTGGAAAATAAGCTCTTTTTAGGATTACTAACACCCTATTTAAATGGAGAAGGTTCTTCTTTATTAGGGGTTTTTAGTGTGCGCTGGTTTTACAAGGAAACCTCTTGCTATGAAAGCACTACGCGCAGGTGTTTCGGGACAGGGCTTGGCAATGTCCCTGTCCATGCATGACAAAATTTTGACCTCTAGCGTCAGCTCCCGGAGGGAAAAGGAACCATCCCTCCTGGCGGGGACGATAGGGAGCCTGATTTGGGGTCCTGCAGGACGGAGAGGGCTGAGATTGTACTTGCAAAAAAAATTATTTTAGCAGGTTGCTTTTTATCTGTTTCTTCCTATATTATTTTCCCAAATCTGGGAACAAGCAGAGGTAACATCATTCAAGGATTGGGTCCTATAATTAATCATAGCAATCTGTAAGCGAGTGCGTACTGCTGGCTGGAGGCCAGCCACTGCCTGAGTGACCAAGATACCTTGGGATTTTTCTGCATAAAGATTCAACCCAGAGTGTAACTTGAAAGCAATAAGAAGGAGAAAAAAAGACACGGGCACTAGGATCCTGCAGAAAAGTGCAGGAGAAACCAAAGCTAGTGCTGTTTCTCCCTCAATGGAACAGCCTGGGGAGAAAGGAAAAGGGGGGAGTCACAGGGAATAGGGAACACTTTAAAAGGGATCCCGATGTCTCAGGACGAGGAGAAAAACATTCCTGAACAGTGGATTTATTGGTTTCATCGTCCCATAGACATCAGGCATCCGTTTGTTTCAAGTGAGTTAATACTGGGATACAAAAAGAGCCAGTAAAAAAAAACACTGCAGCTCTGGTTGATCCCGAGTGTAGAGAAATTCCATTTCTCAACCCATTTTACAGCAGGTATTTCATACTGGCGAGCTATGTATTCCACCGGGCTCACTGGGCTAGGTCCCAGTGAGTCCTTGGACTCCGCCGTTCTCATTATAAATAATACAGCAGCAGGATTGCAATCAAATCAAACTCCGAGGCAGTCTGGAGAACTTAAGTTCTGATCTCTGCACACCCAGAGCCCCTGGGGCGTCCCCCTGGGATTTTTAAAGAGATGCAGCACTTACCGCAGGATCTCCAAGGGACTCCTGTGTTCCTCGTATCCCACTTCTTGACACCAGAAATGACGAGGATTTTCCGTGGGTAAAGATCTGAAACGAGGAGGCTGCAGCTGCAAACAGCAAATACTCTTTATTCAGCAGATTTACACAACGCGTTGTGGGCCTCTAGGATCAAGGAATCCCGAGCACCCCTACAACAAAGAGTACTATACTTTTATACTGAAATCCTTGGGCGGAGGGCCCATATATGGTTTTGTCGCATCGGCGCACTTTAGGACCATTACCACATAACTCTTAAACTCATTATTTAGAGAAGGGACAGTTCACTTCTAAGTTCAGATAAGAAAGGAATTAGGGAGGTTTAGGAGGGTCTAATCTAGGCCGAAACCAATTGTATAAAGGAGCAGTCCTGTAAACAAGGTAATCTTCAAAGGTAGGGCTTATTTATTTGAGGAGAACCAGAGTCTGTTTAATATTAAAGGTAAAGCAAGCATTCCTAGCATGACGGGGTAACTATAGGTTATAAACTCTTTAATATTGTCCAAGATGGCAGAGGGTACTATAGGACAAAACAAAATATTGGGGTTTTCTCCATCATCTCCCATCCAAGTACTAACTAAGCCTGACCCTGCTTAACTTCCAAGATCAGGTGTGTTCAGGGTAGTATGGCCGTAGGCAACAACTGCTCTCACTCTTCCCCTGTTCAGGCTGACACTGCCTCTTAACTTATCACTGACTCATACAGCACTAATATAGCATGTGACAACATCTCACACACACACATACACACAGGAAGGCAGGGGGAAACACAGACAGAAGGGAGGGAACTGAAAAGAAGAAACAGGAATGAGACTGCAGGGGGTGGGGGTGGAGGAGATGACTGAAAAGACTGCAGAACAGACATAGTATTTGCATCAAGTTTTACCCATTAAGCTGATAAATTGAGCTGGCTCACACCCATTGCTGGGTCACACTCAGGATGATTTCCTGTGGCAGTGGTACTAGCTACTTTAGGGGCAAGAACAAAAACAAAGGGGAAAAGGCCCACAATGTTACCACAACCAACAAAGTGCGCAGAATGCAAAGAGTTGTTACCACACTTATATATGGCAGAACCTGCCTCTACGCACTTCTAACAATAGAAATAGGTACTATAGATGAAATGGAACACATCCATATAGCCACTTATAAGTTTTATTATACATAAACCATATAAAATCTGAAGACAGTTAAATAAATAGAAAAGCAAAAGCCTACAGCACCTGGTATTCCCAGGCAGTCTCCCATCCAAGTACCAACCAGAACTTGTTTAATTCCCCAAATCAGCCGAGATCAGGTGTGACTGTGCTCAGGGTGGCGTGACCATAAGCAGCCCCCACTCTCACTCTTGCTTTTTTCAGGGTGACACTGCCTCTTAACTGCTGCTCACACAGCACTAATACACTGTATGAACCAGAATAGAGCCAAAGCTTTGAGTTATTAGGAGTGTACTAATGTCTCAGAAGGGGACTGAACACAGTGCTTTAGATGGGGAGCTAACGATCCCTGGGAACCAGAGCCTGAGGGTCCGGGGCAGTTAAATATAAAAGCAAAAGCCTACAGCAACCAGTTTTCCCATACAGACTCCCATCCAAGAACTAACCAGGCTCTTGCTCTTCCCCCATAACAGCCACTTCTCAACCATCACTCACACTACACAGATAAACTGCACTTGTTTCACACAGACAGACAGACAGAATGGAAAACAGACAAAAGGAGGCTGTACACATTTCAGTTAGGCCTTTTTTACACAGACCGGGGTGGGTGTCCATGTAAACAGACACACACACCCCTACACCTACCGACACCCATCTCCACCCACGGAGCATCCTCTGTTCTGTCAGAGGGCTCCGTGGGTGGAGGTGGGTGTGCGTCAGGAGTGCGTATGCACAAACACCTGCTGCCTGTGGCGTTTACATGGACGCGCACCCACCGAACACTCAGCCCCCCACCTACCAGTGGCCGTTTACACCGACTGCCCCCCTCCCACTGCACATCCGCCCGAACACCGAGTCGTGTTCCCTCCATGGCTAGCTCCCAGGTTTTTAAGACCAAACATAACGCTTGCCCGCATGTTAGGTAGCTGGAACAATGGCAAGTGTTACATGTAGAGACAGGAACGGGAGGGTGGGGGGTGGACTGAAAGGTAAGAGAAGTGAGAGACTCTGGGAGAGAGGACAGAAAAAACAGAAAGACAGAGGCTGCTTCACGAGACAATGAGGGCGAAGACTGCTATAAGCTGAGATCATGCCTCAGGCAATTCAGGGCACTTACAATTAGTAAAATATATTTTTAAAGGAACATAAAAACCCAATAAATACCTCCCCCCCCCCCCCCCCATCTCCTCCTCCAAACACCTGGCAGAACAACTTATGCTGCCGCTGGAAGGTGAGTAGATCTGGGGAATCTCCTCATGCTCTTTAGTTTCTACAGAAAGTCATCCCTATATTCAATCCATGCCCCAGTCACTTTACACCTCTGAGCAGTATTGCCAGAAGGAGGGAAATTTTTCTCAATGCAGAGAAATGTTACATGTAAAGGGAAAATTTCAGGAAAATCTTATGAATTTCAGGGAGATTTGGGGAGGCCAGTGCAGGAGTGTTAAGTGTCCTACATTATGTGAAACCCCTTCAGACTTTGCCCCTTTGTACTGGTCTTTCTTGCTTGAGTGCTTCTTCTTGCAGCCTCTGGGGGAGCAGGCACTCAGCAGAGATGAGTTTTGCTGTGGAGCATTCCAGCCAATAGGGGGGCACAGGGAGAGGCTCTGCACACTCTGATGTTTGGCCTATTATCACTGCTTGGCCCATGTTGTGTCCTTGAGGCTCATAACAGCTTCCAGTCCCCACCACCCACAGAAAGGGAATAGGGGAGTGCGGCCTGCTCTGCAGTTGGTTGGTGATCTACAGGGTTTCTAGTTTTCCGTTTAGGGCAGAAAACCAGAGAAAAACACCATTTTGCAAGAGAAAAACACAGAATTCCAAGTTTTCTGGGAAATTTCTGCTTGCAAAAACTCACTGGTGGCAATGGAAATTTAAAGGAGGTGGAAGCTCTGTGGAGGTTCCGGTGTGTGCCTGCATCTGAGAGTAGAGATTTGGTGCGAGAACACAGCTGTGTCTGGCTTTTGGTGAGGCAGAGGCATGTTGGGGACAGGGTCCATGCTGGGGCTGGCGGGGAGGAGGAGGTTGGAGCAGCACCTTACCACCACCACCTGCAGAGGGAGAGGCTAAATTGGGGTCTTTCTAGTCAGGAACGTTTTGTCCTGTATTTTTAAATGGCAGTTTAGGGAAACCCCCATGGGGGTGGGGTTAGATATGAACTGGAAGTCGTGCGGGTGCCGTTAGAAACAGCAGCACCGGGCGACTCCCGGGTGTTTTGAGACGTCAACTAGGTAAGATCCTGATAGCCTCAGTCTTAGAAACCTGCATCTCAAAACACCCAGGAGTCATCCAGCACCCATTTCTAATGGCCCCCAGTTTGCAGAGGAGCGTCTAACCCCCTCCCCCCCCCCTTCCATGGGGTTTTCTCCAAGCCACAGTTTTAAAATAAACCCAGCACTCCCATCTAAAAAGGCCCTTAGGCTCTGTGCCAGGGCTGGCCGGTGTGGGATATTGTTTTATTTTGTTATTTGAGTGGCAATGGCAACCACTGCATCAAATTGTCACAAAAATGAATAATTTGCAATAAGCACTTTCTGATTTTAACAGCCAAAAAACGCAGATTTTGGAGTTTTTAATCAGAGCATTTAGGAGGTTTTTTTCCCCCAGAAAATTTCAATTTTTAAAGCAGAAACTCGGAACCCTGGTGATCTGTGAGGCAGGGGGATAGGAAAGGCCATTCTACAGTGAGAAGTAAATATCTCTAGGGGAGGGAGGAGGCTTTTGCCTCTGGAAGGAGAAGTGGTGAGTAGAAAAGTTTAAAAGCCACAGAAGCTGATTCAGTGAGCGGGTGTGCACTAAGCAAGATGCCCTATGGGTGCCTCTTCCATCCTATGGGTGACCTAAATTGCTCCAAAGCAAAGTGTTTGCTTTCTAGAGCAATTTGCCCTCATTTAGGAACATGGCCAAATGATTGTGCTGCCCTGGATAAATTGCCACTTGCACCTGATCAACCTGTACACATGAACTTTTTAGAGTTCTTGGCTACAGATAACTCTGGAGCAGAGCATCTACACAGAGTGCTGGCCGCTTGACGTACATGGAAAAAGAAAAAAAAGTCCCTCCTTGACCCCAAAGACTTACAGTGCACTCCCTCACACACATTTATGCTGTTTGCACCCCCTCATCTTATGACTTGTACTGCTGAACCCTCCCACAGCCCAGATTCATCCTCTTCCACACCTTTGGGCCCAGCTCCCCTCCCAGGAGGGGAGATGGGGCCTGGGAAGAAATAGGGGAAGCTGAGCAGCAGCAGCCTATCAATGTATAGATTTCAGGCAAGAAAGGGTTGTGGAAACCACCCAGGGCACTTTGGTAACAGAGGAGATGGTAACATTCTCTCCTATGAACTGTCGGCTAGAAATTCCAGAACTAAGGGCCACTATGGAGGTGGGGTGTTTGTTGTTCAGAACAGTACCAGACTCAGCAAAGTTGGGGCACCGTGCTAAATGGTCATGTGAGACCCATCTTACAAAGGAATTGATGGATGCACATTGACTCACTTATTAGAAAAAGAAAATGATGTAATTTATTTTGGAAGTTCATTTACAAACATCCCCTTCAGGAGGCATAACTTCATGCATTGTGATTCCGTATGTTACAACATGTACTTATCTCTAGTTTATTCATGAGCCCCGTGTGTTAGGGAACCACTTCTGAATTGTTGTGGACCCTCCATGGGCCAGAACTCCTCACGTTGAGACTTTGTGGGCCTGTATTTTATACCAGTGCTTTTTTCGCTTAATTTTTAGGAACATACATTATGGACTCTACTATTCTCTGTTCAAGTGGTTTCATCCACGCTATCTCGAGGACAAAAAATAGCTTCAAGACCCAGAAGTGTGTCTCTGCAAAAACTATGCCAGAGCTTTATGACCTTGTTTTTAGCCGCCCAGGATGTTTTCTATTCCTCATTTTTCTGTAGTGCTAGGGGGTAGATTTTCCTCCTCCCTTCTGATTGCTAGGTAGTAGGAAGTTTCCTAATGGTTGTTTTTACATGTTATCCACTCCTGTAGCAAGGGCAAGTTCTGCTGGCAGCAGCTGAAACGCAGGGAAGAGCCCAGCGCTTGTAGGAGGGCCAAACAAAAGTCATAGGGTGTTTCTGCATGTTATAGTAGCCGCTGGTATTGCTGTGTCTATGTTCATGTTGACATGCAAACACAGAAATGACTACCTGAAAATCCCAGGTTTGCTGCACCAGGGAAAAGGAAGCAGCAGACTTGGGTTTGGGCCCACACATAAACAATGTTCTGTGTCTGGGAGGGTAGTGCTGCTCTGTGGTCTCTTAGCAGCTGGCGTGCTTATGGCAGACCAGAAGTGCTCTGCTGCCACAAGCTCTAGGTACTTCTCTTGGGCACCAGCCCTTGCCATGGGCATGAATAACATGTAAAAACAACCATAGTTCTCCTATGCTGGGGAAAACTTGTGCTATCTGTCCCAACCACTGTCCATGCATAAGGGATCTATATGTCCTCTGCCCCCTTTAAGCCATATTGTTCTTGTTTTCTTCTGCAAGTGTTGGATCCCAGCAGCACTTGTAGCTTATGAGAAAATGACACAACTTTTCTCCTGGTACTTTAAGGATCTCACACCCTAAATGAGTCTCGTGTCTGTGCATTTCTCACAGTTGACTTGATGTCACAGAAGGAAAAGCTTGCAAAACTGGCAAAATACCATAAGCATGAAGAAAAACAAAAACCAGCCCTGCCTTGTTTGTAGTCTGTCCTCTGGGCTGGACCAGAAATAGGAAGTAGTGGTACTATCATTTCAAGTTTATTTATGGACCCCATATGGTGGGGGGCCCTGTGGTCCCACCCTAATACATGAAGCCCTGTGCAATCACACACGGTACACCATTCTGGATCTGGTGCTGGTGCAGACTGCCATAATGCTGCAGGGGACTGAAATATGGAGCATCTCTTTAAAATACAGACTATCTGAGAAGAACCCAGCCTGGAAATTTCCCAGCCTGGATGGAAATTCACTTGGGAGTGAAGGGAAAGCCTAAAATACCCTGTGTGGTTTCCCAAACAAGTACCAACCTCACTTAGGATCCTAGATCAGGTACATTGGTATGGCCACAGGCAATGCCATTCCTTGCTTTCCCTTTTTCCAGTGTAACGGCTTCTCCAGCAGGGAAAGGGTGAATTGGCTCCTGGAGGTTCAGGTCAGGGGTGCTTTAGAGTAAAAGTACTAGGGCAATGGCACTTCACCCCAGCATGAGTCAGTGGGTGTCTTTCGACATAACAAAGGTCGGGTGTCAAAACCCCTAACCACGTGTTTGGCTGTTATGTGTAAGCACCATAACAATCCCAATACCAATTTGGCCACCCGTTGAACACGCAATGTGATCGCCATTGCATCACTGGGGCAATTTGCATGTTACAGCTGAATACGTGGCCAACATTGTGTCTGACAATATCACGTGGCATGTTAGCAAGTACAACATGGCGGGAACAAGGCGGCAGCACTTGCATGCTGAGATCGGGTGGCCAGCGCCTCAAGATGGGCTGGGTGTCTAAGCAGCACCACATGGTGAACACAGGGCCAAACCGGTGTTCATATCAAGGTCAAAACACACTTTCAGACACCCAGTGCTCACCTGGCAGGTGCCGAACTCCCTTCAGACAGGTTCCTCAAAGCCCTAGTCTGAGCATTTTTCGGAGGCAATATAAGACAATTTTATTTGGCCAAGCATTAGGCAAGCAGGGTGGTTGAGGCAGGAAAATTCTTAGAGAAAAGGGGGGATAGATAGAGGAATAAAATTAAGCAAGCACGCTTCTGCTGCTTTAGAACATGAGCTCCTAACAGTTCTGAAACCCTAACGCCCAATTCCTTGGGCAGTGCGTCTTGGGAGACAAAGGGGTTAACACACGGCGCCTAACCCTGGGCTCCGTGCCTCGGTAGCAATAGTGGCACTTCCTCTTGGCGGAGGCGGCGACGGCGGCGAATGGGCGAGGCACGAGGAAGATGGCGGCGACGCGCTGGCTGCTGTGCTGGGCCCTGGTGGCCGGGGCGGCTTGCGGACCCCGTTACAGCCCCGACTGGCCCAGCCTGGACTCGCGGCCGCTGCCGGGCTGGTTCGACGAGGCCAAGGTCGGGGTGTTCGTGCACTGGGGGGTGTTCTCGGTGCCGGCGTGGGGCTCGGAGTGGTTCTGGTGGCACTGGCAGGGCGAGCACCGCCCCGACTACCAGCGCTTCGTGAGCCAGCGCTTCCCGCCCGGCACTACCTACCCCGACTTCGCCCCGGACTTCAGCGCCGCTGACTTCCAACCCCGCGACTGGGCGGGCCTCTTCAAGGCCGCCGGGGCCAGGTGAGCCGCGGGAAGGGCAAGGGGAAGAAGAGAGGAGCCCTCTCGGACGCGCCGGTGGGCGGGGAGCAGCCTGGTGAAGAGGAACACGCTAGGGGGAAGAGAAGGGGCGCGGGCGGACGGACGGCAGGGAAGCAGAGAGAGGGAGGGATGGCCCCAAAGGTGGGGCGAGGAGAGGCTAATGGAATGCGCTGGGGGAGGAGGAGGACACCACCCCCCCCAGGAGTTGAAGGGGGCTCCAAAAATGGGGACAGCAGCGGGAGGGCAGGCCTGATGAAAAGCTAGGGGAGGGGGGTGAGAGAGGAGAAGAAGAAACGTTGGGGGGGAGGGGGTCTAGATGTGGAGAAGAGATGCTATGGGGTTGGGGAGCAGGAGATCTGAGTGGGGGGGTATCTCCAGTTGGGAGGAGCAGCAGCTTATTGAGTTATGGGGAGGCATCCTGGGGAAGGGCTCCAGAGATGGAAGAAGGGCCTGATGACCGGTAAGGAGGGGCCTGGGGGAGGTGAAGAGATTTGGGGGTGGGAAGGCCCAATGGAGGAGCTAGCAGGAAGCTTGCTGAGAGGAAGGGCTGGGGGGAGCCGGCTGCAGAAGTGGGAACAGCTAAGGGAGAAGGAGCCTGAAAATGACCCAGTGAGGAGGGGCTGGGGGAATTACCTTTGGGGACTTGTTGGGGTTCCAGAGGAAGGAAATTAAAGTACTAGGTGCAATGGGATAGAAAGAAGGTGGGGTAATCCTCCTGTGGGGATCTTGGGTTGGGGAGGCTTTTTGGAGGAGAAATTCTATGGGATATTGGGGTACTCATGATGTGGGAGAAGTGAGAACAGTCTTGACACGGAGATGAGACCTGGGGAGGAGGAGATTGTGCGAGACTCTGACCCAGATGAAGCCCTTTAGTGCAGGAAGCCCTTGGATTTCTGTGATGGAGGGTGGGACAGAGCTCTCCTGGATGTCATACCGATAGGGGGGAGGACATGCAGGGGAATTACAGGGCATAGTGCACACCCGGCATTTCTGAGGCTAGGGGTCAATGCCCCAAGTTGTGGAATATTTCCACTTGCCAGAATTGACAGAAAATCTGCTCCTACAGCATAATACTCTGCTGGTGCTGACCCTTTGGTGATCGAGGCTGATGAACGCATTATTGTCAGCAGAAAAGAGAGCCCACAGATTTAAATCTCTTGCTGAAAAAAGCTAGGTGCTAGAGAGAACGGAAGTTTGCTGCCGGTCACTAGAGCAAATGAATGGTGCTTATTAGAGTAACAACTTCTCCCTTTAGCTCTTGGAAAGTCCCTCTCTGTGAAGTTTTATGCCTTATTCAAATTTAAACAAAGCAGGAATAATGATATTTAATGTTTCTGTGTACAGTGGAACCAGGGAAATGTTTCTGATGGAAAAAACTAAATGTTTATAGCCTTAAGAGTAGCTTCAAAGGGTGTTAAAGTAAACTCATTTAAAGTGAATTTAATGCTGGTGAAAGATGCCAGAGTGACAGCTTGGGTGTCCTTTATTTTTAGAGATATTTTCTTCCCTTGGAAGTGGTCCCTTCAAATTGAGGCTGAAGCATATTTATCACGGCAGGACCATCACTGTTTGTACGTACTCTTAGAGTGCAATCCAGCTCCATACAAGTCAGTGGGAGTTTAGCCATTGACCACAATGGGAGCTGGTTTGACTGACCATGATCCACAAACCACAGCAGGCTTCAGAAGGTGTAATTTTGTGGATTGTGGCCTGGATTTCTAGTTCTTTCCAAAGCATTGCACCAGTGATAAAACTGAATTTTTAACATCCTTAAACATCTAAGGGTTTCTAACAAGTCGAGTCAAAAATAGCTCTAAATATGTTTGACAGATTGTCTTCCCTTCTGATCAAATGGCCTTTGTTTCTACAGGTACGTGGTGCTGACTACAAAGCATCATGAAGGCTTCACTAATTGGGGTTCCCCAGTGTCCTGGAACTGGAATTCTGTGGATACAGGACCCCATAGAGACATAGTGGGGGAGTTGGGGGAAGCGCTCAGGGAAAGGTATGTCTCTACTGTTTTAAAAAGATAACTCCCTAAAGACAGGAATCATCCCCCTTTCTCCAATGAGGTGATCTGTGGCCTTTTCTAATTCTAGTTGAGAACAAGTTTTAGAAACCCATGGTTAGTAAGATGATGATGATACTGCCTGAGGAATAGAGTTTGTATGAGAATAAATAACTCCTTGACAATTATCAGTAGTTTCCAATATCTGCCTTTGTGGCCCCATTTTGTGAATGACACATAATTCTGTGTTCTGGCGTAAAGAGTAACAGATATGCAGAGTATACCAAATATTAATTGGGATCATGATCCCGTCTGCAGGGAGTGTGACTTCACTTGGTTTAATGATTTGCAGTTTGGGAGCTTCTTTCCTGTGTGCAGGGACTCATGTTCACTGTGTTTTCCTCATTGCCACCAATGGGGAAGATGCAATGAATCCAGGTCCCTGCCCATGCCTTAATATCCTATTAGCTTCCTAGTACTTGGGCCTTGCTGCAGGCTTTACATCATAACACTACCCTAGCAGTCTGCCTGGACCAGTCCGACTCTCTGTCTAAATGGATTAGGATTTTCTCCAGGGTCTGTCAGGGGTGTGTGCTTGCCCCAACATTGTTTAAAATCTTTATTCATGATATGGTCCCCATTTTGTCCGAATACTGCCTGTTCCTCCCTAAGCTGGGTTCTCATCCTGTCAGAGTATTGCTGTATGCTGACGACACGGCCATTCTCTCCCAAACGAAGGTCGGGTTACAGAGACAGCTTAATGCTTTGGATTTATACTGTAAAACTAACAACTTGCATATTAACTCCTCTAAGACGAAGGTCTTGGTTTTTGGCCTTTCCAGGAAGAAATACCACTGGACCATTGGCAATGCTGTAATCAATCAGGTCCAGTCGTATAAGTATTTAGGGCTCAGGTTCCAAGTGTCCCTTAAATGGAATCTGCATTTCACTGCAGCTACCGCTTTTGTTAACGGATGCATTGCGGCTTTTCATAAGAGGGAGAAAGACTTTTTGGCCCCAGCCTTCAGAGTTTTGGATGCCAAGCCAAGGGCTCAATTGCTCTATGGGGCTGCTGTTTGGGCTATCCATCGCCCATACAATTTGGGCTCTTTTCAGGTTAGGTTTTTTCGTTCCCTGCTGAGAATTCCAAACTGCGTCCCCTCCACAGCTATCCGACTGGAGTTTGGACAATGTGTCTGGAACATTTATCCATGGCTCCAGGCAATTGCCCTCTGGATTCGCATCCAACAGACCTCTAACCCGGGCTTATTTTTCTTTGAGGGAAGACACTTTTGTCAGCTCCTGGGATAGTTTGGTTATTGCTAAAATTTCTGCCACGGGCCTGTCCCGTTCTGATCTCCCCTCAAAGCACCTGAAATCTGCCAAGGCTGAGGTTTTGACCAGGCTTTCTGACATTAGTCGGCAGGAGGATTCTGCTAGGGTTTCTGAGTGTTCCTTTTTGTCTCATTACTTTTCTCTGGCAACTCACTTTGAAAGCCCTGCCAAGTATTTGCTGGAAAATTACTCTTTTTAGGAAGATCTGTTTATTTTTTCAGGCCCATTTGAATGCCCTTCCCACTCTGATGCTTGAGGGGTACAATGCAGGAGTACCATATCATTTATGGCTATGCCCTTTCAATAATTTGGAGGCCAAGTCCTTGGAGCACATTTTGTGCTCATGCCACTTATATGACCTCCTCAGAGAGATATGGCTATCCAAATTTATGTCTTTTGCCTGGTAGAATGTCTTTAGAAATCTCCAGTTATCTTTTATCTGATTCAATTACTTTTGCAGTGATGTCATTTCTTCTTAACATGTTTGAAGTTCGCCGGAAGTTTCCTTTATTCCGAGTTGATATGTAATATTTAGTTTTCTCTTAGTTTTATATTTTGTTTTAACTTATTTTATAGTTACCTGTATGTGTTATGATTGATTCTTAGATGTTTATTCTCTAGTATCTGTAACTGATTTAAATTTATTTACCCGGTTGGGCACTGTATTGTATTTTTTCGCTATGGCGTTATTGCCACGCTAATAAACTGAACTCCTAGTACTTGGTAGAAATGTTGTACCGAATGCTGAATACGTATAGTGGGTATTGCACAACCTAGACAGCTCTTCAGCTTGCCACTGACTTTCTGTGTATCGTGTCTCAAACTCTGTCCTTATAGTATTTAACCATCATTCATCTGGTAAAGCCTTTTCAAAACTGTGGGTGCAAAAGTGTTGACTGTAACATTCATTACTCTTAATTTTTAGGAACATACATTATGGACTCTACCATTCTCTGCTCGAATGGTTTCATCCACTCTATCTAGAGGACAAAAAAAATGGTTTCAAGACCCAGAAGTTTGTCTCTGCAAAGACTATGCCAGAGCTTTATGATCTTGTTTTAAAGTAAGAACTGACATTTTTCAGCCTCCCAAAGTGTTTTCTATTCCTCATTTTTCTGTAGTGCTAGGGGGTAGATTTTCCTCCTTCCTTCTGATTACTAGGCAGTTTTCTAGGTTGCTGCTGTAGGGCTCAAGGAGGGCCAAGCAAAAGTCATAGGATGATTCTACATGTTACAGTAGCCACTGATATCACTGTGTCTATGCATGTTTCTGTGCAAACACAGAAATGACTACCTGAAAAAAAACAACCTCAGGTTTGCTGCACTGGAGAGAAAAGGGAGCAGCAGACTTGGGTTTGGGCCCACACATAAACGATGTGTAGATCCACAGCTATGAGTTTGGGAGGGAGGCATTGCTTTGCTCCCTGCTACTAGGGGGGCTTTCTCACTTTGCAGGCCACATTCCTGGTCTCTTACCAGCCGGGGTGCTTATGGCAGACCGGAAGTGCTCTACTGCCACAAGCTCTAGGTTCTTCCCTTGGGCTGCTGGCAGAAGAACTAGAGGCTCAGGTGTGCCCTTGTTATGGGCATGGATAACATGTAAAAACAACCATAGTTCTCCCATGCTAGGGAAAACTTGTGCTATCTGTCCCAACCACTGTCCATGCATAAGGGATCTATATGTCCTCTGCATGTCCTCTGCCCCCTTTAAGCCATATTGTTCTTGTTTTCTTCTGCAAGTGTTAGATCCCAGCAGCACTTGTAGCTTATGAGAAAATGACACAATTTTTCTCCTGATACTATAAGGATTTCACACCCCAAATGAGTCTCGTGTCTGTGCATTTCTCACAGCTGACTTGGTGTCACAAGAGGAAAGGCTTGCAAAACTGGTAAAATACCATAAGCATGAAGAAAAAAAAGAAACCCTGCCTTGTGCAATCTGTCCTCTGGGCTGGACCAGAAACAGGAAGCAGTGGTACTGTTAAGTTTCCTAATTCTGTATCTTTCTCTTAGGTATAAACCAGATCTGATTTGGTCAGATGGTGACTGGGAGGCTCCAGACACGTACTGGAATTCTACGTCTTTTCTTGCCTGGCTCTATAACGATAGCCCCGTCAAGGTATTGCAGCTGACATCCCCATTGCAAAAGTGTAGGGAAACTGGATAGAGTCTCATTGGCTGTATTTATGGAGGAGGGTATAGAAAGGACTCCATCTTTGTCCAAAACCAGTCCGTCTTGCTCTCCTAATCTGCTGAGCCTGCTGTGCAGGAGTAACCACACCCCTAATTCACACTGTGCTGTGAACAATGGGCCCTGGGTTGCAGACCTTCCACCCTAATTGGAACACCCAAGGCCTCTCCCAGTGCCTGCAACATCAGACTGACATATGTAAACACACTTTCCTCTCTTTGAATTCTGCTAATTCCCAGGTAAACGCCCCTGCTTGCTTGCTGCTTTGTCACTGCCTGACTTCTGATCTTCAGAAAAAGTCCCTTCTAATTCTAGTGCTTATGTAACCAAGAACAAAAACTCGTTCCTCTTAATACATCGTGTGATCTCCTCCCAACAGGGTGGCATTCATGTGCTAACTGCTAGTCTGCATAAGCCCCATTCAGTTGACTGGGACTTGTGCCCGCACTAGTTGCTTGTGGGCATGCTATCTACTTAGAGGGTCATGCCCATAGGGTAACACAAGGATTGTGTCCTACATCAATGATCTTCATTGCTGCTCTTCCCTTCTAGGATACTGTTGTGGTGAATGATCGGTGGTGCAATAACTGCTCCTGCCATCATGGAGGATACTACAACTGTGCAGATAAATACAAACCTGGCACCTTACCAGGTCACAAATGGGAGATGTGCTCATCTATTGACAGGATGTCCTGGGGGTATCGAAGCAACATGCACCTCATCGAGCTCATGAGTGAATCCAGCATCATTGCAGTAAGAATTCTGTAATATAAATAAAGGGATGACGAGGAGTTAGTGTTGCTGGGTACTAACCTGTGTGAAAGGAGTAGACGGATTTGCAATAGCCAGTGTACAGTGTGGTAGGTCGGGGGTTGAAGCAAGGTCATTAAGAACAAAGCACTGAGGAAGTGCGTCATTTTCTTTCCTGGCTTAAAAAAAACAGCTTCCTGTCACTTCCTTGTCTCTGTCACAGGAACTTGTAGAGACTGTGAGTTTTGGAGGCAACTATCTTCTCAATGTGGGCCCCACAAAAGAAGGGGTGATTTTGCCAATCTTCCAAGCAAGACTCCTGGCACTTGGAAAGTGGCTGAGCATTAATGGGGAAGCGATTTATGCAACTGAGCCTTGGAGAGTGCAAATGGAGAATGGCACAAACAGTGTGTGGTAAGGCAAAAACTATTCTGAATCAACCAATACCTTCTGGTGTGGAGAGGCAGGGCTGGCCCCAGGGTTTGTGAGGCCATGTGTGAAGTCTTGGTGTGGGGCCTAATTTGCATAATTAGGCACCACCTAATTATGCAAATGTATACATTTACATAAAACTTACTCCCTCTGGACAGGAAGGATTCCCGTTCTCCACCCCTCCGAGCAGCCATGGAGAAGCATGGCCTCCTAATGCTTCTCCCCCCCTCCTCAGCTGGGTGTCTACCACCACTCCCCAGGAGTGGTTCCACTGCAGGAGCAGCCAAGTGGGCAGTGACACAGGCACAGAGAGACTGACTGCATCCACTGCCTTACTGGAGGAGGGGCCTGGGGTGAGCTTAGTCAGTCTGGCCTCAAGGGCCTGTTGCTTCTTGCTGCCAGTGCCACCTGTGCCTTGTGCACGCATTCAGTGTGACCAGTCCAGAGGTGCTGCTATCACACACACAAGACACCCAAAATGCAGCTAGCTTATTAAGCGCATTATGCCATGAAAAGAGACGTATAACCAGTTCAGTTGTGCCCCCATAATCAGTTCATGCTGCCCCCACCCCATAACCAGTTCATTTCTGCCCCCACCCCCATATAATCTATTCACGCTGCCCCCACCCATAACCATTTAATTTGTGCCCACGGGGCAGCGTGAATTGATTATATGGGGGTGCAAATGAACTGGTTATGGGGTGCGGGTTTAAAGACAGTATTCCTGTTAGCAATAACTTCATTAAGAAGAGTTAGTGAAATAGCAGCCATAATAATCTCAGAACCATATTTGCAGATTTATTTTCCAAGACAGAATAGATATTGCTTTACATCCTAAATTCCTACCTAAGATAGTATAAGTAAGACAGTTGTGAGAATGTGGCCCTTTTTACACGGGTCTCTCCTCCCAGCCGTAAACACGCAGATTTCTGTGTGTTCATGGGTGGGGGAACCCCATGTGAATGACGTGGTGCACGCGCCCATGGTGAGTGGGGGTGCGTGCGCGCTCGCCTAACACGCATCCCCACTCACCCCCCCACTCATCCCCACGCACGGAGCAACCGGGGGAAATGGTGGTTACTATGTGGGTGTGGATGAGTGGTGGGTGAGTGGGGATGTGTGTGCAGCTGTGTGCATGCCCCATCCATGCACTGGCGCGCCCACGGACTCCCCACCCGGCGGAGCCATGTAAAAATATCATGTGAGGAGCCACTCGAAGAAGAACAGAAGGTTGCTACCTTGCAAACAAGGTTCTTTGAGATGGCTCCGAACATTCTCACAACACCCACCCTTCCAGCCCCGCATGGAATTCTTTTCTTATATTTCTAGAAAGGGTTGAAAGGAACTGTCATTCAGAGGGGGAGGGTTCTTTTTATACCAGAGGAGCTCAAGACCATCATGTGGTCTATTATTTGAACAGGGTGAGCACGCACAACCCAGTTGTGAGAATGTTGGGAGCCATCTCGAAGAACCTTCTTTACAAGGTAGCAACCTTCTGATCAGCACAAAGAGCTGTTTGTAAACAGCCTTATCTCCCAGCCCGATCCAGTGTCCCCACTGCTGCTGCAGTACTACTAGAAGGCAGAGGCAGGTGAGGGATGGGGTCTGGAGCCAGGGAGGGGAGGAAGAATCACTTTCTGAGGGAGAAGCTGGCTGCAGCCTGCTGCCCAGCCAGGTAAGTGCGGGGCCCCAGCTGGCAGCGGGGCCATGTGCGGCCTCACATGTGGCACATGTCTGCGGCCGGCCCTGTGGAGAGGGGCCAACTCAGTACTGGGTGGGAGCTCCAGAGGAAAAAACCTACAATGCAGTTTGTGGAAACACCACCTCCTGATTCTTCCGTTTCTGTAAATGAGGGTTCCTCAAGCTTTTGGTTTGCATGACCCCATTTTGAAACTTCAGTATAATTTCTTGAGCCCAGATAGGAACACAGGCATGCGATATCAACTGAGATCAGTACCTCGTCTGTAGATGGTATGACCCATTTCTAGTCTCAACCTAGTTTGGGAACCTATGCTTTAGATACTGAAATGTGCTTGGGCACAGGTGGGAAACCTCTAGGGTTGAGCCAAATCTAGCATGCAACTGTATTTTATTTGGCCCCTTTCTAGTTCCTGGATCTGGCCCATGAATCCAGTCCCTACCATCAAGCACTGAAAGAGTGAACTCAGGGGAAGGGAGTGGAGATGAGGGCATGCACTCAAGGGTAGGGGATGGATCCAGGAGACCGTTCCTTCCTCTATCCTGAATGTAACCCGTATGTGTTGCCACCTCAACTTTTATCTGGCCCACAGAGATTGGAATTAATTGTTAAAGTGGCCCATTGGAAAAGAAAGGTTTGTTAGGGATGCAGTAGTGCAAGTGCTGTCCTGGCACCCTGATCACTGACACTTAATGACACTGTCCTCCAGCATGTGAGCCTTACAGTGAATGGGATTCACGTGCACTAACTGCTAGTGTGCATGTTATCTGTTGGAGGACTGCAATGTTAATGCCTTTAGATGAAGCAAAAAAACTAAAGATTCTGGGTTGCATTACCTGATGCAGGCATGTTAACCCTCTTGTCCTCGTTAGTGAGTTGCATTGCTTATCACTAAAATCCTGTTAATATTGGAGTTCACGCTGATCTTCAAAACATATCAGTGTAAGTCCTGTTGGTCAGAATGGGGCTTGCACAACTGCAACACTTTAAGTATCAGAGCCTTTCTCTCAAACTATCATGTGATTGCACTTTAGACAGCTGCTGGATTTCCTCAAGAGGAAGAGATTAATTTTATTTTATTTATTAAATGTATATGCTGCCTGTCCCTGAGAGATGTGTATTTCAAGGGGGGGGGGGCGTTAAAAAATCTATAAAGGCCGCAAAACAATTTCTAAGAGAATGGTCCAGCAAAGATGAGCAAAGCAAACAGTTGCATGAGACTTTGCAAGAGCTGCATTGACCACGGCTCTATTGACATAGCAGCCTAAAACCAGGGCATGTTGCAGTTTGATGTTTGTTCTCAGGAGGTATGTGTGGACTTCGTTTAGCTTTCATCACCCCTGTTGACTGGATAAGTGATGGTTTCACTGTGGTGAGGAGGAGGGAGTGAAGGACCCCTATAGGAGGAGTTGTCCTTCTCAATGTGGCCAGATGCCGCCCCCCCCCCCCCCCCCCAAAAAAAAAGCTAGATGCTCATATCTGCTACTTTATTTCATCTTCTTCTCCTGTCTTCTCCCAGGTACACTTCTAAGGAATCAGCTGTCTATGCTATCTTTCTAGCCTGGCCACAGGACAGTGTGTTGAAGTTGTCTTCACCTATTCCATCTCCAAACACGCAAGTAAGGAATATGAATAGGTAACAAACCTTAGGAGTCCCTCTGGTATATTATGCCCGAGATAGTAGTCGAACCCAGGCTAGGCTTAACTGTCATCTATTGGTCTTACATTTTCTGTATTCTGGGTACATCAGAGGAGTTGTGTATCCTGTTTTACCATTGAAAAGCTTGATTTTTAAGTCACCATTGTTCCCAAAGGAATGCTGGATAGGAACTGTCAGACTGCTACAGTTTTAGAAAAAATGTTCCTTTCAAGAGCTCCCATCCCCTAGTTGCTAGGTTTATGGCAAAGAATGCTGAGAGTCTTTTGCATAGTGGTAGGTAAAATAAGCATATTGGACTGCCGCCTTTAGGTTAGCTCAAATCTCCCTGAGGAAAACTTCCCATAGCCAGAAAAGTGCCTTTCAGTGGGCGAGGGGGGGAAACAGAAGGTGCAGTTTTTAAATCAGTGAGTTCCTCCACCTTGTTCTGAGGAGCACCAGTTTAGGATACTACAAACTCCCAGTTAAACTTTGTCCCTGTGAGTGTTTGCATGAAGCACTAGCTCAGTGTCTTGCTTGCTTTCCCTGCAGGTGACTATGCTGGGATTCATAAAGCCTTTGAAGTGGGAGAAGTCCCTGGATAAAGGACTGATAATTACTCTGCCCTACGTACCCTCTTTGGTTTTCCCTGTGCAATATGGCTGGACTCTCAAGCTAGAGGAAGTGGCATGATTGTCACAATGAAGTGAAAAAAGGAAGGATTTTGTTATTGCTTTCATTTTGTTTAAGTGAAGGAATCCTAATAAACGGCTACTTGCTACCTCTTCTAAGCCACTTTGACAAAGGCCAAAAAAGAATGCTATGTTTGTGGAAACCAGAGTTCGTTCCGTATTTTCATCTGTCAGACAAGCACTGATGTAATTTGTAAAGATAGGTTGCAACAGCCACTGGACGTAGGTGTTTAGAACTATACTGCTAGTGATTAAATAACACCTGCCAGACAGTCTAGCAAAAATATATCCTAACTGCTGTGATTTAAATAGAGGACACTCACACTAGCAGTGTGGAAGTATAAACACGTTTAGCATGGGCCACTAACAAAGCTGGTTAAATTCAGAGCATCAAGTGGTTACATATGTCGGTTTATGACACCTAGCATCTAACGTGAGTGCATTAGAAATGCTGAAGACTGAGTTGATGCTCCTCTGCCAAAGGAATGGTAGAGTCAGGTCCATAACCAGACTAGCAGAAGTGAGGATGGGCTAAAATTGTATGTACCTCATAAAGGCAGCCATTAAAGCTGCAATCAACTGGTTCTGCACTAAAGCATGTCCTGTGCAATTTAGCAGCCTTGTTCACATCTGTAGGCTTCTTTTGTCAAACCCTTTGTTTTAGACATCTTATGAATTGCTCCTTGGCAGAGGTTGGGGGCAGGCGAGCCAAACTCTCCCTTCCATGGGCACTAGGCCTGTGCTGAGTGTTCCTAATCTCCGGAATGTTCAGGTTCTAGCTGTTGCTATTAATGAAATATGCATGTGGAGGAATGGAACTTTTCTAATGTTTACTTGAAAATGTGCCTGGGGGGGAGGCGACTGGGCATGTGCAAACAGCAGGTCGTGGGCGGCTGAGCTCACGACAGGCGCCGTGCTTAAATCAATAAAAGTGAGAACAAAAGCCTTAAAAAAAATAATCTTAAAACACCATACTGCTCAAAGAAGGAATGAGCCAGGATAGAAAAAAAGAGGCAGACTCAACAATAGATAAGTACTACCTTCCCCGAAGAAGTTCAAGGAAGGCTGAAGCCGCGACTCACAAAATGGCGGGTGTGGCGCAGAAAGACCCTACGGGAGATCCTGACTCACTTGCCCAGGTACTGGACTTATTTAAATCAATAAAAGAAGACCTGGCAATAAACAAGGCAGGAATCTCCTCTATAACAACTAGCCTGGGGAAGCTCAAATCACAAATGGAGGGTGTCAATAAAAGAATAGAGGCGGTGGAGCAAAGGATCAGTGACCAGGAAGACTGGGACGTTAATATTAGAGCAGAGAATTACTCGCACTGAGGCAGAGACAATTGAACTAAAAGCAAAATTAGAAGATCTGGAGAATCGCTCCAGAAGGAATAATCTCAGAATAATGGGGATACCTGAAAGGATTGAAAAAGAGGGTGCGTGAGACCTGCTGCAGACAGTTTTTAATGCAATATTCCCCAACAAGGGCGAATTACATCAGTGGAGATCGAAAGAGCACACAGGTCCCTGTGGCCAAAACCAAAAGAACAGCTTCCCCCCCAGGGCAATCATAGCTAAATTTCTCCAATTTATGGACAAAGAAGCAATATTGGGAGTGGCTAGACAGACAAAAGATCTGACTTATGAGGGTGCCAGGATTTCAATTTTTCCAGACCTAGCCTATGAGACTGTGCAAAAAAGGAAAGCTTGGAGAGCACAAATGGAAGATTTTAACAAACAAGGGATAAAGGCACAGATACTCTTCCCAGCAAAGTTTTCATGTGTATACCAAGGAAAAAGAAGATACTTCAGCCATGAGAGTGACTTAAAAAAATGTATGGAGAAAAACACGAAGGACATGAGCATGAACATAGGATAGAAATGGTATGAATATGATACTGGGCTGTTAAAGTAATGCAAAGGGCCTGGTCGGAGCGGAGAGCCCCAATATACGGCACTCCAGAAAAGGGGACCCTCCTGTTGGTAAAGTTGGAATTGTCTGGGGGTTTGGCACTTGTTTGCGGGGGGAGTTAGAAAAGTAGAGGGGATAAGTTTACTTTTGATTATAGAGTTATAAGGTTTATTGTATTAGGATTAAGAGATGAGCTAAATGCGAGGTTATGGGAGTAAAAAGAAGAGGGGGGAGAATTAAAGGAAGAAAAAGCGACAGAACAAGGTTCAATATAAATAACGCACAAAGGTTCAATAAGGGAATGAATAAGGGTGCCTCAGAAGCATGTAAAACAAAACTGCTCAGCAAACACAGAGGTGTTAGCAACTTAAAAAGGGAAGGGAATAAAAGGTTAAATGATACGGAGATTGCAATAAAGAAAAATGATGGTGAACATGAAAATGTTATCATTTAATGTATGTGGGTTAAATTACCCAATCAAGAGAAAGCGGGTATGGCAGCACATAAATAGGAGTCACCCACATATATTTGCCATCTAAGAGTCACATCTGTTGCAAAAAGATAATGTGAGATTTGTTAACAAAAATTATAAGATATATTATGCAAACAGAGAAAATAAGCAAGCAGGAGTTTTCAAAAGCAATGAACATGCAAATTCTGGAAATAGAGAGAGATAAGCAGGGGAGGATGTTGATGGTAAAAGGGAAGATTGAACAGATCATATATACTATCATTACAATATATGCCCCTAACAACAACACTAGAGCTTTCTTCGTAGAAGTTATCCTCAAAATGCAATCTAAAATAGAAGGTTTAGCAATATTAATGGGAGACTTTAATTCTCCTCTCTCCTATCTAGACTTCTTCACCAAAGCAAAATTAAATAAACAGCAAGATAAAATCATGCAGATAATTGCGGACTATCAATGGAAAGACATATGGAGGGCATTCCATCCCAATGAGTAAGAATTTACATTTTATTCCAACCCACATAAAATATCCACCAAACCAGACCGTATTGTAGTAAATAAGGCTATAGCTCAAATAAGCGAGAGAGCGTACATAGAAATTATCCCCTTCTCAGACCACAATGCAGTGGTATTGGAAATAAAAACTGAACCTGTAAAAATAAACGAACAACAAAGCTGGAGATTACATTTTTTTTATTTGAGTAGTAAATGGATACAAGAACAAATCCAAGACAGCATAGAGCAATATATTCAGCAAAACAACCAGCCAGATATGTTTCCAACCATACTGTGGGAGGCGACAAAAGCTGTTATGAGGGATCAATTCATTTCATTGGGGGCACACCTACAAAAAGAAAAAAAGCACAGATCAGTGAAAAAACCTCCAACTAAAATAGCTAGCTAAACAACCCAGAGTAAATGCAGAACAAATTGCCATTTTGAAAAATCAAATAAATTTAATGGAAATGGAACTAACTATAAAGAAAATTAGATACACTAAAGCATATTATTATGAAAAGGCTAATAAAGCGGACAGAGTGTTGGCTTGGCTAACAAACAAAAAAAGAGACAAAAGATGAATATACCGTTGGAAACCCCCACCACGCCAGTATTAAAAGGGGCAGAAATGGAACACTGTTTTGTAGAATATTATACAAAGATTTATCAGACAAGTGATCCAACACAGGCAAACATAAATAGCTTCCTTTCCATTACCCCGAATAACCACGGGGCAAAAAGATTTTTAAAATAAAACAATTGAACAGAAGGAAGTGGAAGAGGTAATTAAAGCACTCCCTAACAACAAGGCAGCTGACCCTGACGGCTATCCAGCTGAATTTTATAAAACTTTTGTGGGACATGTAAGCCCACTACTAACCAAAATGTATAATTTATTTATACAGCAGCAAGAAATGCCAAAAACATTTGGCGAAGCAAACATAATGCTATGCCCAAAGCCAGGGAAAAATATGGAACTGTGTAACGGTTATCACCCCATCTCATTAATTAATACCGATGCAAAAATATTCACCAAAATCTTAGCAAATAGGCTTATGGCAATTGTTCCTGATATTATAAGTTCGGATCAAGCTGGATTTGTCCTTGGAAGGCTGGGAGTTGATAATGTAAGAAAAGTCATCAACATCATAGCTCATATTAATGATAAGAAGCTCCCCGTCGCAATAATATCCCTTGACGCAGAGAGGGCCTTTGATATGGTGGAACACAAATTTTTACTTGAAACTATGAAAAGAATGGGTATAGAAGGTCAGTTCCTCCAAGGATTAAATTGATTTATAAATCCCCGAGGGGAAAAATAATATTGGGAGGGGAAGACCACAGCAGATATTAGGCTAACTAGAGGGACCCGGCAGGGATGCCCAATGTCCCCATTGCTATTTTATATTGCCATTGAACCACTTGTAATTGCCATTAGAACAAATCAACAAATAAAGGGAATCCGATTGGAAGAAAAAGAGTACAAATTATCCCTGTATACAGATGACATAAATTTGTCAGATCTCCCCCACTCAGTCCCCATTCTGATTGACACGATTAACGAATTTGGGAGGATATCAGGATATAGGATAAATATAGACAAATCCCAGAAGTTACTATTGAATGAACACCAATTAACTGGGGCAGAATTATTGGCTGCCACCCCTTTTAAAGTTGAGGATAATAAAATCAAATACTTAGGGATTAACATCACCAAGAAATGGAAAGAATTTTATAAAATCAGCTTTGCGCCCTTATTGGAAGAAATAAAAAGAAAAGAGGAGGAATGGAAAAAGTTACAAATATCATGGCTAGGCAGAACAAACTTAATAAAGATGCTAGTGTTACCCAAATTGCTCTACACATCTTTTGCCTTCCCAATTAGGCTCCCTAAAGAATACTTTGGTACAATTAATAAAGTTATCTCCAGAATTATTTGGCATAGAAAAAAACCTCGAGTGAGAAGAGCGATTTTATATACCGGAAACGAAAATGGTGGCCAAAATATGCCAGATATAAAATTATACCACTGGGCTTCGGTACTTAGGGGAATAAAAGTCTGGTACCATGAGAGGGACAATCCGGATTGGTTAAAACTTGAACAAGAGGTGTGTAAAGTAAAAAGTTTTGTGAATGTTTTACCAGATGGACAAAACATAAAAAAGGGGCAGATAGGACTGAAACATACGTTTGTGGGAATGGCGCTACAAATATGGGAAGATACCCTAAAAAAAAAAGCCGTAATATTGAAAGATATTTCCCCATACACACCTATTTTGGGGGAATGGAGTAGACATGCAGGTATACCAGACAATACAAAAAAATCTTTGGGAAGGAAAAGGATTAAAATGTGCTACACACTTGTTTGTGGGGGATGAAATGTTAACGATGGACACAATCCAACAGAAACTGGAATCCGCTCCTGATTTTTGGACTTATGTGGAGCTATATAATAAATTCAACAACGAAACAACCAAACCCCAATACATTAGGAAAACCACTTCAATAGAGAGAGTACTATACGGAGACTCTGGTCAACTGCACATCATATCAAGAATATATAAAGTACTTCAAAGTATGATCAACTTACCTGACACTGGATATTTGGCGGAATGGGAGAATGATCTACAAGACAAAATTGAAGAGAAAGAGATGAAAACAATGTGGCAAAACATTCAACGGCTATCTAAATCCCTATCCGTATTGGAGCCACAAATAAAAACTATATATCGGATGTACCTCACTCCACGCAAATTGCACCACATGAATGAGAACTATCGAGAAGTAGGTACATGGCTTCATTGTTGGTGGGAATGTCCACATGTAAGAGTTTTCTGGATGGAAATATGGCCACAGATGAACAAGATTGCACAACTTGAAATACCAATTCAACCGAAGTTTGCTTTGTTAGGTATCTTCTCGGACCTTCATATAATAAACAAAAGAAAGCAAGCCTGTCAACAACTCAGAATGGCGGTGCTACACACAATTGTATGTAATTGGAAATCGAACAAAAAACTCTCGTACAGAAAATGGATACAGAGAGTGTGGTATATGCTCACTATGGAGAGGATACAAGTGGAGATGCGCAAAGAATTGGAGGGTTTTTAGGCCGTCTGGAATAATCTATGAGACCTGATTCAACAAGACTTAGATCAAACTGAATCTAAAATGTCACTTTGTTTAGCTAAAATTTGAACTGTAATGTTTAACATTCCAAAATATTATGTTTTTGGACCGCTGCTGTAACTTAGGTCCAAAGTACGGTTGTTTGAATTCGGAATGTTTATGGAAATATAATAAATATGTTTTTAAAAAAGAAAAGAAAATGTGCCGTGGGCTGTTGGGAGTGTTCTGGTGATCCAGGCAAAATAAAGCAAGGAGGATAAACATGAGGTGGCCAAGAGGTAGATCATGATCTACTTGTAGATCACAAGCTAGTCTCCAGTAACTCATGGTGTTGGGAAGGAGAGCAGGACTGGCACCCCAGGGAGTGTCACTGGGGGAGGAGACGGGCTAGGAGAGCTCATCCAGTGTGGCAGGGAAGACTCCGTTCCACTCCTGACACTAATTATTCAGGTGCCTTAGGGCTGGGAGCCTGCAGGAGCAGTCCAGGTAGATCACCAGAAGTTGACATCTGGATCAAGTGGATTGCGTGCATCATAAGTCTGGCCACCCCCAAACTGCATGCATGTCTTCAACAGGAGCAGGTCTTCACAGAAGCTTTCTTGCCACAACTGTTTTAACAAAATCTTTGTTTCTAAATATAAGTTTCTACTAGCAGATTTAAAAATTAATGGCATCCAAATGATTTATTCTGATTGAAATTAACTTCAATATGAATTTAACTATGCTGCAAAAATGAAAATCTTGTTTAAAGTGGGTCTACTATGTTTTGTTCCACCATTAAAATGTAATTAATCAGCCTGTCTTTTCAGATTCTCATGTATGTTTTTAAATGTACATTTGGAAAAAATAAGTCTTAATGGGGGGGAGGAGGGAGGGAATCTGTTGCATTTATTTTCATACGAGTTTATAACCACTTTATGCTCAGTTATTGGATCAATTTCAGTTGCTATCGCCCACTGACGTGGAGGATGTGCTTGGGGCTGTGCGGACCACCAGTTATGAATTAGCTCTATGCCTGTCCTGGTTGGTGAAAGCTAGCCGGGAGACGTTGGGGCTGTTGCTGGCTGGGGTTGTCAACGCCTCCCTTTGGGAGGGCAGGATGTTGGACTCTCTTAAGGTGACGATTGTCTGGTCTATGCCTGCTGTTTCCTTGCTGTCCCAGCAGGGGATTGGATGAGGTTGAGCCGATTGAAGCTCAATCCGGATAAAATGGAGGTGATGCTGGTAGGTGTGGTCGGTGATCTGGGGGAGGGGAATAATCCTGTTATTGGTGGTGTTGGTCCTCCATTGGTTCCATCTGTGCGACACCTGGGGGTGCTCCTGGATCCACAGCTATGCTTGGATTCCAAGGTGTTGGCTGTGGCCAGGGCACCTTTCTCCAATTACATCTGGTGACAAGGCTGCGGCCATATGTCTCAGACTTGGACCTCACCACTCCTCCATGCATTCGTCACATCAAGACTGGACTGTTGCAGTGTGCTCTATGCGGGGCTGCTCTTGGTGACGATTTGAAAGCTGCAGCTGGTGCAGAATGCTGCAGCCCGTCTCCTTATGGGGACAGGCTGCAGGGAGCACATCGCACCATTGCTCCAAGATCTGCACTGGCTGCCTGTTGTCTTCCAGGCTCAATTCAAGGGGCTGGTGCTGACCTTTAAGGCCCTAAGCAGCCTGGGCCCTGTTTACCTGAAGAATTGTCTTATCCCCTGGTACCCAGGGTGGCCCGTGCAGTCGTCCAGGAGTGCCCTCCTGGAGATCCTGCAATTCCGGCGGGTCTGAACAGACAGGTGGCTGTTCTCAGTGGCCTCACCATCGCTTTGAAATGCCCTCCCAGTGGAGATTCACCTCAACCCAAATCTCCTTGCCTTCCGACAAAGTTGTAAGACCTGGCTCTTCCGTTAGGTGTTTGGCGGGGGGTGGGATGGGTTGTGGGGGTGGTGCTTTGAGCGATAGGGGCAGGATAGAAGTATTTAAATAAATAAATAAAATAAGAAACCATCCTTGGATGCTGACTCCCCTACTAGCGATTGGCCTGTCTCTCACCTTCCCTTTTTAGGGAAGATTATTGAGCAGGTGGTGGTGCATCCGCTTCAAGCCCATCTGGATGCTATCGGATTCCTGGACCCCTTTCAGTCTGGCTTTCGTCCTTGGCTTGGCACGGAGACTGCGCTTGTGGCTTTGGTTGATGATCTACACCTGGAGATTGACAGAGGGAAACCCACCCTGTTGTTCATATTAGATCTATCAGCAGCTTTTCACACTTGATCATGGGGTGTTGATTTGACTGCGGGACCTGGCGGGGGTGTGCGGGACCGACCTTCAGTGGTTTTGCTCTTTCCTGTTGGGGAGGTCTCAGCGGGTGGTGATGGGCAATTGCTCGTTGTTGCATCATGATCTCCCCTGTGGGTTCCCACAGGGTTCCATCTCTTCCCCCCTTTTGTTCAACATGTATATGAAGCTGCTGGGTGAGATCATTTGGGGGTTTGGAGTGAGGTGTCATCAGTAAGCTCTACTACTTTTTTCATTCGACCCAGGTCCTGCAGTCTCAATTTTTATTATTATTATTACGCATTCATATAGAGCCAGCAATGTACCTAGCACTTTACAATTATAAGAAAGAGACCCAGTCCCTGCGGGCTTACAATCTAAGAGACAGGGGGAGACAAAGGGTGGGGAAAGAGGAAAGGGATACATACATGAACTCGTGAGGTCTCAGGTGCACGTGCTTGGCTTAGTTACAAAGGTGTAGTTACTCATTTGGTGTTACGCAAGATACGATAATTCAGGATAAGTCAGTGAGGGGAACAAGGAGCCAGAGAAAGCTTGACAGAAGAGGTGGGTTTTGAAGAGGGATTTGGAGGGAGGAACCCAGCTCCTGCAGTCTGTTGCCTTGACTGCTCTGGGGGACTGGATGAGGGCAAGTTGACGGAGGTTAAATCTTGACACAACTGAAGTGATGGTTGACCGGCCTTGTGACATGAGGGGGATTGGGACCCCCATTGTTGATGGGGTCCCCCCTTGTCACTCAGGTTTGCAGCCTTGGAGTGCTCCTGGATCCGCCACTGTGCCTGGAATCCCAGGTGGTGACAGTGACCAGGAGTGCTTTTCACCAACTTCATCTGGTGAGAAGGTTGCAGCCTTTTCTTTCTTATTCAGATCTGGCAACCATCATCTATGCCCTCGTTACCTCAAGGCTAGACTACTGCAATGTGCTCTATGTGGGGCTGCCCTTGAAGACTGTTCGGAAGCTTCAGCTCATGCAGAATGCGGCAGCCCGACTCCTTATGGGGGTGGGTCACCGGGAGCATGTAACACCGGTGCTCCGGAATCTGCACTGTTTGCCTGTTGTCTTCTGGGCACAATTCAAGGTGCTGGTTTTGACCTTTAAAGTCCTGAACGGCTTGGGAACCGCATATCTGGCAGATCGTCTAGCCTACTGTGTCCCATTGCAGTCTTTGTGGCCATCCGGGGACACCTGTCTGGAGGCACAAGTTTTTTACCTGGTCTTCACAGCAAAGAGGGTGTTCTCGGCCACCACTCCACAGCTATGGATCTCCCTCCCCCGGGAGGTTCATTTATGTCTGGGCTTGAGTGCCTTTAGGAAGCAGTGCAAAACTGATTTATTCACGAGGACGTTTGGCAGTGGGTGTTAGGGGAGGGGGATGCTGAGAGGATAGGGGTGAGTTAGGAAGTTTGGGTGGAGAGGGGTTAGGTGGATGGTGTACAGTTGTAGGGTATTTTGTTTTTATAATTTTTTGGTTGTTTTCTATTTGTATTTTATTGTTTTATATTTCTAAGCTGCCCTGAGCCACCATTGACAGGAAGGAAAGGGTAAAAATGATAAAATATTAATTTTTTTAAAAATTACATCCTGATCTTAAACCCACGCACAGTGTGTGCACATCCTCTATGCAACGTGGCATGTGCACAAAATGCTCGCATCCTCTCTAATCCCCTCACATGCCAGTTTAGGATCGGGCTTACAAGGATTAATGTAACTAATGTAATCCACTTCGTTTACATGAAATGTCTGAGGGAAGATTGGGTCTAATAAACTTAATTAATTCATTATATCTATTTGCTCTCAAATATACCTATTAAACTTATTCTAAATTTGTTATATATATTTTGCAAGGAAAACTGTAGGCAGAAGCCAGCCTTGCATATGATCTTCCAAGTGTATGATGTGGATGGGCACAGATTTTTTTATTTAAGTAAATGTGACTTGAGAATGTACTATGCTTGGAGGCTCATGGTGTCTGTTTTATTAAATCTTTGCAATGGTACCAGTGGTTTGACTTTAAACCAGGGAAGTAGAACCTCCTGCCTGTGGACCAAATTCAGTCTGTTACTTTATTGGGCCCTTTCCAATTCCTCAGTCTGGTCTACAAATCCAGTCCTTCTCCTCAAGCACTGAAAGAATGAACTCAGGAGAAAGAAGGCAGAGATGAGGGAAAATGCTCAAGGGGTGGGGATGGATCCATGAGCTGGACTTCCCCTATCCTGAGCAAGCCCCTTGAGCACCCCTGCTCCCAATTTGTTTGGCTGTGGAGCTTGTACTAAGGGTATTTTGACAGTAGGGGAAGAGCGCCGGGGGGCGGAGGTCCCGTCTGGTTCAGCTTCATGGGGAGAGTTTCAGGAGTGACGCCGGCCGATGCGGTGGATGTCCTGGGGTCTCTGAGGGCCACGTGTTGCAAACTTGATCCGTGCCCGTCCTGGTTGGTAAAAGCTTCCAGGGAGACGTTGGGGACGGTGCTGGCGAGGGTAGTGAACGAGTCCTTTTGACAGGGGAGGCTGCCGCCCTGCCTTAAAGAGGCTGTGGTGCGCCCCCTGTTGAAAAAACCATCTTTGGACGTGGATGCGCTCGCCAGCTACCGACCTGTCTCTAACCTTCCCTTTTTAGGGAAGGTTATTGAGCGGGCGGTGGCGCTCCAGCTCCAGGTGCATCTGGATAGTATCGGCTTCCTAGACCCTTTTCAATCTGGGTTCCGCCCCGGCTATGGCACCGAGACGGCGTTGGTGGCCTTGGTAGACGACCTCCGCCGGGAGATGGATGCAGGATGTTCAACATTTCTCATCCTGCTAGATCTCTCGGCCGCTTTTGACACCGTGGACCATGGGCTGCTGCTGAGGCGACTGCGTGACCTGGGGGGTCTGGGCGGGACCGTTCTTGAATGGTTCCGCTCATTCCTCTCGGGGAGGAGCCAACGGGTAGTGTTGGGGGAGGAAACATCGTGCCCCCGCGCTTTACCGTGTGGCGTTCCGCAGGGTTCGATCTTGTCTCCGCTGTTGTTTAACATCTATATGCAGCCCTTGGGGGAGGTTGTGAGAAGGTTCGGGGTGCGATGTCACCAGTATGCTGATGATACTCAGCTGTACCTCTCTTTTTCTACTGACCCAGACCCTGCTATCTCGTTGCTTTCCCAATGTTTGGAGGCCGTGGCGGAGTGGATGCGGCTGAGCAGACTGAAGCTTAACCCCGACAAGACGGAGGTGATGTTGGTGGGGAGAGCGAAGGGGGTGGTGGCCCCCCTGGTTGGGGGGGTTCGCCCTCCTGTAGCTCTGCAGGTTCGGAGTCTGGGGGTGATATTGGACGCAGATCTGCGTCTGGAGCGGCAGGTGGAGGCAGTCGCTAAGGCTGCCTTCCGCCAGCTATATCTAGTACGTAGGCTGCGTCCGTTTGTCTCCGGCCCGGACCTGGCCTCCCTCATCCATGCCTTCGTCACCTCGAGGCTCGACTACTGCAACGCGCTCTACGTGGGGCTTCCCTTGTTCTTGGTTCGGAGGCTGCAGCTGGTGCAGAATGCGGCGGCTCGTCTTCTTACGGGGACGGGCCGCCGGGAGCATATTACACCGGTGCTCCGAGCTCTGCACTGGCTGCCGATAGCGTGCCGAGCCAAGTTCAAGGTGCTGGTGATGGTTTATAAAGCCCTACACGGTCTCGGCCCCTCATACCTTAGGGACCGCCTCGCCCTCCGCGCCCCAGAGCGGCTCCTGCGGTCTGCCGGGGGTGCCTTCCTGGAGGTCCCCCGTGTTAAGCGGGGGGCCACGATGGAGAGGGCATTCTCGGTGGTAGGGCCGCGGCTTTGGAACTCCCTTCCGGAGGAAGCTCGCCTGGCTCCTAGCCTATTAACATTCCGGCGTAGTTGTAAGACCTGGCTGTTCGCCCAGGCCTTTGGGAGGGAGGGGTAGGGGAATGTTTTAGTTCCCCCACCTATTTATATTTATACTGATCTTTTTTTTGCCCTGTTTAATATTTTAATATGGTGTTTTTTAAAAAAAATTAAATTTTATTGTATGTTTTAATATTGTAAGCCGCCCCGAGCTGCATGGCAGGAGGGGCGGGGTAGAAATTTATAAAATAAATAAATAAATAAATAAATATTTTCAGACGTTACGGTACCACACTCAATCACGGTGAATCCCCGTGATGGTGGATGGTCCCGTAACGTGTGTTTGTGCACCACCAGATGTTCACCACGGTGAACCACTGGTGGTGAGCAAAATAACCACACTTTCGAGGATGGTCTGGGCACCATCTCCGAAAGCATGGTCAAAGTGATTCCCGCCGAGGGTGAACACCCGGCGGGAATCACTTTTTGCCCCAACAGACGTGATGTTACCATGCTCAACCATGGCGGGATTCACCGTGGTTGAGCGTCGTAAGTCTTGTCTGGCCCCTGACCACGGCCCGGAATCGGCGGCCATACTCGCCGCCGATTCCGGGCCGTGGTCAATATCCCGGGGCGCGCTGTGGTCACATTGGCCACTGTGCCCGCCCATCTCCCAGAGGGAGGGCGGCCTTGGGAGCATGGGGGGGCGGGGCTGTGTGGCCGCACATTGCGCCACACAGCCCCGCCTCCTCCCCGATTCCCTGGCGGAATCTGTCGGCTCGTCTGTTGACAGGCCGGTCACATTCCACTGAGGAATTAATAGGGTGATTCTGTGACGGGGCCAATAGGGCCCCCATCACGTCTGAAATCACCCTAATTTTCACACTTGACTGGGGGTAGGAAAAGGCTTCATCCCTTTTGCCATTAAATCAATAGAAAACAACACACATTTTTAAGACTCCCTCCCAAAATTCCTTTTACTTCATTTTATCAGTTCTGTAAAGGGGAAAAAAATGTAATGAACTGAAGTGAAAATGATGACATGCTGCTGTATGTATCAGGGCTCAAAGATCTATTGTGTCATTGTGTAACAATGTACTACAAAGCAGGGACTGCCAGAGTAAATCTAACAGAGAGAGAATAATGCATAGATGATAGAGATATCCAGGTGTACCCATAGATCCATTGCTGCAATAGTTCAGGCAGTTATGTCATTGGCAAATAGTATTCAGAATTTACAGTGCCATCCAACACATCAGAAAAATTCCATGGGCACTGACTGCCAAACATCATGTGTGTTGCCTGGAATTTTGAGTTAATAGGTTTAGGCTTTTGAGGCCTAGATCATGGTTTGCATATTACTTATATTTACTCACATAGTTACTCATATTACTTATATTTACTCATGTTTACTTATATTTACTCACATTTATATTACATATACACTCATTTATTCATTTGGAGTTATTAGCATAGAAATAGAATTATATAGCTAGAAGGGAGAAGTGTTAGTGTGTCAAAGGACAGAACACAGCCAAGTCATCTTAAGGCGGTTGGAGATGGTGAAAGTAGGTTAGGAACAAGGAACTATGAGGTGAACAACAGGAAAAGAGGTCTTGAGGGAAAGAGGTACTGGAATTAAGAAATAACGGTTATAACAGACCTTTCCATGATGATAAGGAGATAGGAAGGAAAGTAGCTCACCTTAAAATGTAGACATGTTTTAGTAATGTTTAGGTAACTTTCCATGACAAACTTATGGACGTGTAGAGTTAACATTTTATGATTGGTTAGCGGTATTAGATTATTATTGGAACACGTAAGTTTCCTGGGTGGATAATGAGAGGAAATCAAAGGTAATAAAAACAGTGGACCAAATGGCAGAGGGCACTTTTTCTATCTTGCTCTCTCTTCTCCTTACTTTTATTTTTGGTCCGGATCGATCGACTTCCCTATTCACTTCAGGAGCGGGTCTGCTGAGTGATAGGTAACTATATGTAAATTCAAGACATGCGCAGAAATCCTAGTATTGTTTATAGACCAGAGACAGATAATATTCAGGAATATTTTCAGATTTTGTATGCACGATACTGGCCTATAAGATTGTATGTTCTATTGGCCTGCATATCGATAATCTTTGTCATTTTGTATACAATCGTGGAGTTTTCTCGGTTTCTTCATTGGATACTTGCTTCTAATAAAACAGTTGTTTTTTCAACAAATCTGACTCAGTCAATGTCTCTGAATTAGTGTTACCCAACAGGAGAACCCAGTATTAATAACTAAATGAGTTTCTAAAGACAAAAAGATAATTAGAGCCTCCAAAAATAATCAATAATTAGAAATCAATAAGTAATCAATAATCCTGTGGGCAACAATTGGTGTCAGAAGTGGGATCTCCCTAAGGAAAAACTTTTCTTTTCCTGAGAGATTCATAATAGAGACACTGAGAAATTTAAATGCAGCTCACATCAGTCTCAGGTTTGGTGTTTATGCTAACGATACTTGGTCTTTCTGTGGTCTCAGTACTTCTGGTTTGCATTGTGTATGTGCTCTTAAAGAGAGTTCATCCAGCTGGAACCCCGAGGATCCAGATAGCAACTCCTCCAGCCTTTGTACGGCATAGGAGACGCTTTTGAACTTAGGCACAGCGCAGAAACAACTTTTCATGTTTGTGTTTGTTTGAGCAATTGCCAGGGGATTTAATAATTAAGAAATAAATCATTTGAACCGGGGAATGTAAGTCCGCGATTGTGTATCCGGCTGCCCGACTATTGCGTGTTGTTTTGACTTAAAAAACCGTTCCTTTTTGGATCCACAAGGAACACGGGAGTAGGTTCGCCCAAGGTTATCTCCAGATCGGAGGAAATTCAGTCACGCAGAATTTTCAAGGTAGGAGAGTCGTTCATTGATTAAAAGTCATTAATTCATTGATTGAGAGTCATTCATTGAATAGTTGATCTTAGATAGGGTTTCTGAGATTAGACTCTCTCAGGCTGATTGAGGAAAAGACTGTTGTCTTGAGATTTCTCAGTTCAGGGGAGAGAATTTACTGACAGGCGCTGCAGTCAGTGAAAAAGGGGAAGTCACATCTTACAATAGAAATTTTCTTGGACAGCTCCCAAGCTGACCAAGCTGTGTGAGATAGGGAAATTTTTGGAGAGCTCCCAAAGAGTGTGTTAGCATGGCATTTAAGATGATTGCCAAGACACAGCAGTGGGAGGTCCCAGAGGCTGCTGCCTTGTCCGAATATTGTGAGACATTGATTAAGAAGAAAGGGCCGTTTTTCTCTGCAATGGGGGGTCTAGAAACACAAGAGGACCCGCAGGCCGTCATCAGCGCAGTTTTTTCAACGGGCGCTAAAAATCAGTCTGATTCTGTAAAAACCTTAATAGCCGTGGAGTGCCTTCAACGGTGTAACCGGGCATTTAGACAGAAGCTGGTAGCAAAGATTAGCGTCGTTGATGATCTGACAAAGAAGTTGGCAGGGAAATGTGAGGAAGTTCAGAAGTTAAAATCTGCGAATGCTGAGCTTCAACAAAGAAATGGGGGGATGAAGGAGTCTTTGACAGACCTGATTCAATGTGGTCAGCAGGTTCAAAGGGATGCGTATTTCTTTAAGGGACAGGTTCAATGCTGGATGGAAAAGGCACGTAAATTCCATGCTTTGTATGCCAGCATAAGGGAACAGTACAAGGAAATAGTTCAAATCCTTAAGAGCATGATTGGACAGGAAGGAAAAGCTTCAGAAAAGAGTGATAGTCAAGAATTCAGCACTATGCACTTGGAAAGTTTCGAGGCAGAACTTTCCCAGAGATTTAGGGAACTGGATGTTTCAGACACTCCAGATTCTGAAGGTGAGGAGCAAACAAGAGAGAGACAAATAGCTGTGGTTAATCCACCAAAACCTGCAGAAAGAGTTAATTTGCCCCGAGCACGCAAGGCGACTACGTCATCTCCATTGCCAGAGGAAACAGATAAGGGAGAGCAAGAAAAAGAACAGGAAGCAGTTTTAGATTCTGCTGCATCCGTTCTGCCTACTGCAAGCCAGTTAGGACAAGGTTTGTCTGAGTGTGTAGGGGGAGCGAGACCCAAAACCCCCATTATTCATGGAAGCTGGCAAGTCCCACTGGAAACCCAGGAACCATGTCACTTGCACCTGGCTGTGCCTGTCGGCTTTAATTTACAGGAGGTAGACAATCGGGCTGGCAGACGCAGAAGTCTGAGCTCGTTTCCGGGTTCTCCGGCAGCATTAGAAATCTTTCAGGCAGAAGGAGGAGAGAGCTGGTTAGAAGCAGAACTTGCTGCGAGCCAAAGAGGAGCAGAGAATGTTGTAGACTTGGATGTAGATTTAGATAGCGAAGTACAGACTAGTGAGGGAGATTCTACGGGAGGACATGCTGGTGACATAGACAGTGATTCTTTGGATCAGGTAGCTGCAATATCTGATACTAAAACTTTGTGTACCTATGCAGGCTGGATTGGAAGAATGGAAAAGGGAGTTCCTATTAATTTACATGCCGACAAGGTGGTAGCAGCCATGCGATATTATACTAACAAATCTGAGGATATACTACCTGTATTCCTCTACACCTTAGAGCCCACCTTGCTGCAAGAACTTCCAGAGGAATTTAGGGATACTACCACACAAAAGACCTTAGAGGAAGTGGTAGCAGAAATAGCTAAATTGCAAACACGAGGACAGGGTATTAAATCTGTCACAAATTATTTGCAATTGGACAGTCAAACACCCAGAGATTTTCATCTCCAATTGTATGCTAAATGGAAAGCTTTAGGTCTAGGAGCAGACTCAAAATACATCCAATTGCTTGTAAACAATTCTCTGTCGGATGTAAAGAATGCTGTTCACATGCATGTCACAGATGATACTACTATTCCTCAGGTACTAGAGTTATTAACAAAAGCCTATTTCAACCGTTCGCCGAACGCGGGCAGGTCGCCAAAATCGTCCCCAAAGTCGTCCCCCAAACATTTGCCTAAGCAACCTAAAAAGGCAAAATTTAAAACCAAGCCATGTGGAATGGTGTCAGCCTTACAAAGTGCTGACCAGCCAGGATGTTCCAATGTTATTAGGGTAGAAGGTCCACCTTTTCCCCCACTAGAAACCCAGGATAGTAACTGGGGACAGAGAGGTAGTTTTCGCTTCAGAGGTAGATACCCCGGAGAGGGTATGAATAGAGGAAGTTACCAACAGGGTGGGGCTTTCGCCAGACCATACTATAATGACTTCAATTATAGACAGCCAATTGCACGACCTATGCCAGGGTACTATCCACCCTATCGTGATTCAAATAATTTTCATCCTCAGACTTCCTTTTTGGGAATGGGAGCACGTATGGGACGCATGGAAAATGCCCTATGTGAAATACAGACAGCTCTTAGAATAAGACCAATACCTGTTGGGAATAGGCCACCACCACCAGCACCACAGGTTGCAGCCTTATCCCCAGATAGGGACTGTGAAATGTTTCAAGAAAGATTTGAGGATGAGAGCTATGAGGGCTGGTGTCGGGAGCAGGACAGGGAAATGCTTCCTGATTGTTGTTTTGAGGAGGAGTGGTTTCTGCCACAAGACAAGCATTCTGAATGACGCCAGAAAACCCCCTCCTGTAAGATTGTTTCGGAGTTCACAGTTGATGATGGCCGACCCTGGTTAGATGCATTGGTTGGGGGTCGCCAAATCCATTTTCTAGTAGATACCGGAGCAACTTTCAGTTTAATTCATGAAGATAACCCTGCAATTTCAGATTTTTCTTCAGGTAAACCAAAACATGCAAATGCAGTTGGGGGACAAAAGCTCGTTGGGTATCTTTCTATTCCTTTACCTGTTAACTTAGGTGAAGGAAGATTAACCGCCACACATCAATTCATGTTATTCAATCTCAATGACTCAGTCAATGTCTTTGAATTAGTGTTACCCAACAGGAGAACCCAGTATTAATAACTAAATGAGTTTCTAAAGACAAAAAGATAATTAGAGCCTCCAAAAATAATCAATAATTAGAAATCAATAAGTAATCAATAATCCTGTGGGCAACATGTGCCAGCTGTAACTCATCTCTGTTACCAACTGAGGGGAAATAGGATCATCCATCTAGCCCATCGCTTTGACAATGTGCAGCCTCTCCTCTCCTCCCTCCACTGGCTACCCCTTCCTGCGCGTACTCTGCACAAGCTCCTCGTCTTCACCTACAAAGCCCTTCATAACCTTGCTCCACCCCACCTCACTGCTCTGATCTCCATCCAAACCTCTCAAGCACTTCGCTCCTCCCTCACCCTCCCACGCCTCTGCTGATCCCCCACCCGCCTTCATCCCTTCTCCCTCGCTGCCCTCGTCCGCCTTGCCCCCACCCTCCACACCTTCAAGTCCCTCCTCAAAACCCACCTCTTCCACTCCGCCGTTCCTAACTCCTGCTAATCATCTCCACCCAGGATTAGCCCCTACCTGTTATCTGCAAACTCCCATTTACTGTAACCAAACCAAGAAAGTGCACCTGAGTTGTCGCAGCCTCGTGAATGTTGCATCCCTTGTCTCTCCCTCTGTTTTCCCCCTTCCCTGTCTCCCCTCCCCTTGTTTTTAGATTGTAAGCTCTCGGGCAGGGACCATGTCTATTTTATTCTCTGTAGGGCACCAGGTACACTTCTGGTGCTCTATAGTAATAATAACAACCCCCCCACACGCTCTCCTTTTCCTCCAATTGATATTTCTACGCAAGTAATGTCTACTTTGTGTTTGAGGTAGAATGTTTGGATCCAAAACAAATAGGCATGGGAATTTCAGAGCCACCTTCGTACATTAATACTGCTAAATAAATAGTGGTTCTGCACTACACGTCAACTGGGCAGATGAAGCTAAAGTCACCAGTGACTGAGATACACAACACAACATGGGACCTTTACGATGAGGAAGCTGGATAGGTCAGGTATATTTTGAGATCTCAAATGAATGCACTTGGTATTTGCCAATAAAGTGACCACCTCAAGTTTGAAGATACAGCAATTGGGTAATAAGTAAAAAGCAGCAGAAAAAAATATGTTGAGTCGTAAAGGAAGAGATAAGGGTATACGCTGTGTAGTTTGTGTTTGAGGGAAATGTCTGTGCTGAAGACAAATGGAAAAGAGAAGCAACATGGGATAAAATTTTGATTTCACTGAATTCAGGAAGGGTTTGTCATTGATTTCAGTGGAACTGGGATTTCACCCATGGATAGGAGTGAAAGTTACCTTAGCCATAGCGGTTGGGTGGTTTAGAATTGGCAGGAACTAATCAGAGATGTGGTTGAAGAACGCTGTCAACAGCAGTTTAGGAAAATAGCAGTGATGGCAAATGTTTTCACTCCAATTTAAGGCTTCACTGTTGGTTATTAAATCAACATGCTCCTGTGTACTGGGATATCATAGGAAGAGAGGTATTCCTAGCAGATTAACCTAAAGGGGTGTTTACTAAAGGAGGTTGTGACCATCTTTTCAAACGTTTAGAAATAAGTTAGATACAATTAATGAGGTAGATTTGACGAAAAAGTCCTGCCATGCCCTATGTGATTTTATTGCAGCTATGACTGGGTTTCTGCCTTGTTGGTCCCAAATGTAAGAGACAGAGACAATAGCTCAGGTGAGATCGTTTATTGCAAACTGAAGTTGGTCCACTCCAATTAAAGAGATCACCTGAACTATCTGTGTCTGTCTCTGCCACATAAGCACATGTGTAATTTTGTAGAGACCGGTTATCCCACCGATTTCAATAGGCTTATTCGCGTGCATTATACTATATGCATCATAAAAATCATAAGCCAGGATGGAGGCAGAGAAAGGACTGCTAAGTGAGCACGGAGGCGGAATAGCCTGTCTCCTGCTGACAGATCCAAATCTTACTGTGTCTGAAGGGCAATAGCAGGAGACCCTGCGGGGTGATGGAGAGGAGGCAGGCGGCAGTATGCGTTACCAGTGACATCTCTGGTCTCCAGCTCAGAGGTTTTCACTGTGCAGGCCGCCTTCTCTGGCAGCCACCACCCGCACATGCCACAGAGCGAGAGAGAGACTTGGGAGACAGCTACCGGAACTTGGGGACGGGCATGTGCGCAGCCGTAAGTCACATGATAGGGGGAGACGTCATGTGAACAGCAGCCTCTGCCTGAAAAGTCCAAAGATGGTGGCAGTGAACCGGGGGTTGCCCCGGCTGGTGGCCTCGCTGCGCCCGGTGAGTGACGCTCCAGAGCAGCCAATCCCGGGTCTGGGGGACGAGAACCGCAGACAGGGTTGCTCCAGGATCTCCTGGGGAAGAGAAGCGGCATGGGGGCGCCCCCCGCGTCTGGCATTGGTGTAGCCAAAGAGGAGCCAGGGAGGGGGTGTAACTAAGGGGAAGTCTGTCCTCCCACCTTCCCCCTCCCCCATTCGAGGTCAGTGCCCTACTAGAAGGTCCGCATTGATTTCCCCGTCTTGTAACTTTCTCCTCCTGGTTGTGCCCTTCCCTTTCTCTGACCATCTGAAGTCCCTTGGTTATGTTGCTGCTGGGGAAGGTGGGGGACTGCCCCTTCCAAGGCCAGTGCATCCCTACTTTTTATGGCTGGTGCTTCCACAATTTGACTTGTCTCTTGTTTGAAAATGTTGATCCCTAAAAAATCCAGTGCCCTTCCTCTGCAAAATCTGTTATGCTGCTACAGGCTGGACAAGCCCAGAATCATTACGAGTGTCTCTCCGTGGTTAGCTGTCAGTCCTCGGAGGGTGTGTGGCTTGTTTAATGCTCCAAGAAACCTGTTCTCCCAGAAAAACTGCCTTGTTCTTTTGATTTGTGACCTCTTTTTTTTGTTCTCCTGTTGGGAAGTTTCTTGGAAGGTGTGTTCCCTATCGGTTGAGCTGACTCCTGGGGGGGAATGCTCAATATGAGTATAGTTCTTGCTCACGCAATGGAGTCAGTCTAGGTGAAATTCCTCCCATCCCATTAGCCTGGTCTAAAATTTGGAGCATGTGAACAAGGCTCTAAATAATAACCTTGCCTGACTTCTCATTAAAACCTTACTAACACACCTGCCTAGATACAGGTTTTAAGGCCTAACCTAGTGCAGCAGGTGCTGTCTGGATTAGGTAACCTGGAATACTAGTGTGTGATTCCAAGTCTGTTCATTTAACATGTAATGTGGATCAACTGTAGCCCATGGACAAGCCTTATTTCTGTGCTTATAGCTTGACTTGCAGGAGCTGTTCAGTTCATAGGCCATTTTTACACAGATTCCCCCCCCCCCTCTGGTGCAGGGGGGGGGGCATCCGTGTAGACAGCTGGCGGTGGGTGGGTGGATGGATGGATATTTGTCTGTGTGAAGACCCTTTTTGCACAGATGGGGGTGTTACAAATTCAGCCATGCTCCAAACGCATGGAAATTGTAAGCTAAGACTCCTGCCTTTACTTGTGTGCCATGTTAGCTGTAAAGCGATTATACAGTCTTGTATTGTGCTCGATTACAACTTTGTCTCCATGCTTCCACACTTTGCCTTGGTCTTTCAGCCCCAATCCTCTTCCTTTGCAGGTTGGGTGCAATACTGAAGGTAGGAAAAGGAAGCTCCTTCCCACCACAGTATTATGTGCTAAATCTCTGTCTCCACTGTGGCCATAATTTCTCCTTCATTTATAGTTTCTTTCTCAAGCAGCAGCTCAAGTGCATCTGCTCACTGCACAGGTGATTAAGGGCAGGAGAATATTTGCTGTCTTCAGTCATGCAATGAGATACTATACTATAGTGTATTGTGGGTGTGGGAGAACTGATGGTAAGTCAGATTCCTTTCAGATTTACAGTCCAATTCGTCTATTTCTGCACTAAATGCTTCCTTCCATACTTCCCCTTGCTCAGTACTCACAAAAGTCTCTAATCACAACTGTACTGTGCTTTGCACATTGATAGCATTATATAATCCTTAGATTAAAAAATATATATCACTTGGACTCGGTACAAGTGTTTCTTCTGGTATGCCCTTTCTTGCCACACATTTTTAGTGTACCATTTAGCAGCCTCTCACCTCAGATCATCTGATTTTCCAGTAAGAATAAAGGTAAGTGGTCACTCTTGAGAAATAATAGTGGACACAGCCTGTTTCAGGCACTCCTACACCATTTTTCCTTTGCTCCCTGAAGCCTCTTGGCCTGATGCTCTGGTAAGGACTCACCTCTAACTAACAACGGCTTTTTTTCTAGAACATACTGTGTTTGTATTGCAACCATGTGGCAAACCTTCTAGAACTGCATTTCAAGACACCTGTGCCTGCCCTCTTGCTCCAAGACTCTTAAACATATCTGTGCTGTCTCTAGTACCTCAACAAATCTTTGTGGAGATGTACTGCTTAAATATTACCCACAGCACAGCCCCAATCTTTTAGACTAGGGACATCACCAAGGCATGAAACAGCAAGGTTAGCCCTGCCTCCCTAATGTTTCTAATCCAAGTATTTAACTGACTCCGACCCAGATTATTGTAATCTGGGTGCAAACTACCAGTAGCCTCTGCTGTCCACATTCTTCCTGTTCTCCCCAACCCAAATGAAAGCAGGGGGGCAGCAGCCAGCAGAGGAATAGGATTGAGCTGTAAGACCAAGGCAAAGTGTGGGTGCATGGAGTCTTAAGTTGTAAACAAGCACAATATGAGAGACTGTACAGTATCTTTACTGCTTACATGGAGCACAAATTAAGGCAGGAGCCATAACTTATGATTTCAATGCTTTTTGGAGCATGAGTGAATTTGTAAGAGCCTTAACTTCTCTCCTAAACAAAGGTTTTTTGATCGAAGAATCTCCTTATTTTTGAAAGGGGAATGCACTAAATTTCCCCTGCTGCCACAGCACCAACCTGAGTTGGATTAGCAGCTAAGCAGCCAGCCAGCCAGTTTCCCTTTTAACCCAAACTTTGCTCCCAGCTGTAAAAACATAATAATCAATCCTACTGATGAAACTGACAACCCAATCAACTTCACCAGCAGAGGGAGGAAGGACTGGAGGGGGATATTGCTTTACAGGTTTCTTCTCCTCAGTGTGTTTCCCTTGCAGCTCTGGGCTTTCTCAGTTACATGCCTGAAGGAATTCTATGCAACTCGTGTACAATTCCTCAATGCATGTAACTACAAACAGTCTGTTCTGACTCCATCTCTTCTCCCAGTGAGTTTCCATTTCAGCCCCAGCTTTGACAGTTTCGCTGGGGGTCGGGGGAAGAGGTGGAGAGGGAGATTGCTTTGAAGACCCCTCTTTTTGAGAGTTTCCTTTGCAGCCCTGAGCTTTGTCACTTTCACCAGAAGGTTTGGTCCAAAACTGGGAGCAGTAGCTGCGTGGGTTTCACTTGCTGGGGAGTTTACTTAGCAGCCAGCCAGTGAGTTTCCCTTTCCGCCCCAGCTCTGTCACTTTCACCAGCAGAGAGTCGCCCCCCCCCCCCCGGGAGCAGCCTCTTCAGTTTCACAGGAAGGAGAGGAGATCACTTTGCAGACCTTTCCTCACTGGAGCATTTCCCTTGTAGCCCTGATTGTTGTTGGCTACATGCCTAAAGGAATTTTCCCCCAACTCATGTAAAATTCCTCAGTACACCTACCTCAATACAGTCTTGACTCTATTCCTTCACCAGGAGGGCGAGGGAGGAGGGAAGCAAGGAAGCCACAGAGAGGAAATGAAAAGACTGTGAGGGGGGACTGGATCCTCACCTGTTTTCCCACCTACATCCCTATCCTTTCAGCTGCTGCCAGTGTCCTCTCACCCATCATTCCACCCAGTTCTCTGTCATTTCATCCTCTCCCAGGGCCTTCATACCTGTTGTTCCACTCAAATCCCCATTATTCCAGCTGCTCCTGGTTACCTCTTGCGTCTCTTCTTTGTTTACTAGAATAGAATAGAATTTATTTGGCATGGGCTTTTGCCATGGCCCACAAAAAAAGACACACATATAAGAGCAATTCAGAACATACATACACAAATTAATAACAATAATAATAAAACCAATAGTAATAATACTAATAATAACAATATACTTCTCTTAACAATTTATAATCCCATAGAAAAAATAACCTCTACTGGTACTGTATGTGTATGTATATGTGTGTGTGTGTGTGTGTGTGTGTGTGTGTGTATAAAAAACGTCTTATTGTCCCATAAATTCAAGGCTGGGTATCCAGCCTATAATAATACTAAAAACACATACATAAATAAACCTTTTAACATACGGATTTAGGTATCAGCCCATCCCTCAATCCAGACACTTTTAGCATAAATCACAGGATCTAATCAACAATGGTATATTAAGCTACCCAACGTATCCATTCTCTGAGAGAGAGTAAAGCAAAGACAGCTACAGCACCTACAGTCTTCTCACGAGAGGAAGACAAAAGAGCTGTCTTTGTTTACTAATACATGAAACTACTGGCCTCACTTTGTTTGTCATTTCTCTATCGCTTTCAGAGTTCAAAGTGCTTTCCAGCCCCTATCTAGTTCACCCTCACAACAACCTGTGTGGTAAGTGGTGAACTAGATACGAGTTGGAAACGTCTTACAGATGAGAAACTGAGGCTGAAAGAGTGTGACTTGCCCGAGGCCTTCCAGTGAGTTCATTACTAAGATGGGATTTGAACCCTGGTCCAACACCTTATCCACCAGGCCACGCTGACTCTGTTAAAGAAATCATGATGATGCATAGTTATTCTGGGTGCTTTATCTTTTTAGAATTGCTCTCTCCTCTTTCCCCCTTAAAGATCAGCTCGTCAGCAGTGGGGATACTTCCCAAGCATGTGAAAATAGTTGAAGTTGGCCCCAGGGATGGACTTCAGAACGAAAAGGTAAAGGACCCTACACGCTGAACTTTGATTAGGACAGAGTGTTGCAATCGCTGCTTGTTTTTTAACCTCATGAACTGTTTCAATATCTCTCTGCATTACTTAGTGATTCCTTCAGCTAGAATATTATTGAAGTTCTTGATTATCCTTTGTGAAACTCTGCCTCCTGTAAGCCACTTTGAAAATTAGCACAAGCTCCTTGGACAGGGTAGAGGGCAGGGGTGCTTAAGGGATGTGCTCAGTATGGGGAGAGGCAGGAGGGAGTCCAAAACATGGATCCATCCCCTATCCAGGAGTACCTGCCCTCATCTCCACTCCTTTCCCCTGTGATCATTCTTCCAGTGCTTAAAGGTAGGGACTGGATCCATGGCCCAGATCCAGGAACTGGAAAGGAGACAAAAACCAGCCATGGGCCACATTTGGTATATATGGTGTATGAAGCAAGGGAGAGTTACCAAGGGGTTGGGGGGGTGGGGTGTATCATGGTGAGGGGAGATGGAGTTGCATACCAGACAAGAGGAAGGGGAGCATGGTCTTTAAAATACATTTAAAAGTGTATTTCATCTCCTCTTTAGAAGTTATAATGAACTAGGGGTTCCTTTGGAATCCATAGGGATCTTTAGTGGCCGGACTCCTTCAGAAGACAGAATGTTTACAAAGGCCCTGATCGTGTGAAGATTTAGTTGTATGCATATAGTATAATGCACACGAATAACCCTATTGAAATCGGTGGGATTACTGGTCTCTGCAAAATTACGCATGTGCTTATGTCTGTGCACTATCTGGGGTTAAGGTCTTGTGCAATGCAATAGTCTGGAAGAGAGCCCCGATAAAACCACCAAAGGAATAAGTAAGGCATCATGTTATCTCTAACACCAGCAGCTCTGTTTGCCTGTTACAAAATCCACTGAGCCCTTGTAGGGTATGAAAGGAGAAATCGTTGCAGAAGAGGCAGCAAGTCAAGGGTCCAGAAGTCCCATTGCTGTAAAATGACCTAAAGCCCTATGTACAGAAAAACCCTGTTTTGAGGACTGTTAACTCTCAAGACTGGACTAACCCTAACCTGGGGTAAAACCAGGGCTTACTTAAATTTCAGATCACTTCTCTGCTCCCTCTTCCCCCTCTGTGTCCAGCACAAATTTCTTGTCTTCACCTTCAAGGCTCTTCATGGCCTTTCTCCTCCCTATCTCTCTGCCCTTATATCCCACTACATTCCCACCTAGGAACTCCACTCCTCCTCTGCCAACACCTTCACCTGCCCCAGAGTCACCTGAACCATTTTTGCCCTTTCTCCCATGCTGCCCCTTGTGTCTGAAACTCCCTCTCCAATCACGTACACACTGCTTCTCTCTCCAGATCCCTCCTAAAAACCTCTCCCTTCCATCAGGCTTTCCCTGACTCCTCATCCCTGCTTGCTGGTGTTCCTTCTACTTTCATTTAGGGCTCCTTTCTCCCCTGTAAGTAGACTAAGGACATGCACCTGTGACTGCTCAGCTTCATGAATGTATCTGTGTCTCCCTGTCTCTGAGCCCCTCTCCTCCCTTGTCCAGTCTAGACTGTTAAGTCCCTGGTGCAGGGACCCATCTCTAATGAGTTTTCAGTGTCAATAATAGGTTAGGTAGAGACGGGCTAAAAGATGGCTTAATTCACCTGGCTGTCCCATGCTTTTAGTCCTGCCTATGCAGACCAAAACTCTGTTCAATCACAGCTGAACAGTTAAAACTCGGGGCATAATCCTCAGCCATTAAGTCGATGGGAGTTTTGTTATTGGCTTCGATCAGTGCAGGACTGTTGTAACCTTGCTTGGTTTGATTGCATAGGCAGGATCTCAACTGCATACAAGTCCTCAATGTATGTATGGAAAAGGATCATTGTCACGTTACAATAATCTGGGAATGTTTTTTCTTTTTGCCACAGAACCTTGTCCCAACACAGGTGAAAATCAGCTTAATTAACATGCTGTCGGAAACGGGGCTTCCTGTCATAGAGGCAACCAGTTTTGTGTCTCCCAAATGGGTTCCTCAGGTCAGTCACTGGTGTTTAATTTTGTGTCATTGCCCTGTGGTTGTAATGATGTGTTTCAGGCAACAGGAAGCTGGCAGTTTAATAAGACTGCTTCACTGCTAGCCATAGACTAGTATCATGTTGTACCTCAGTTTCCTCAACAGGAAAATGTGCTTAGTGGTCCAGGCCTGACATAATCTGGTCTGAATATAGGGCAACTATTTTCCTGTATGTGAAAACTTTGAGATTGCACCATGCTTAAGAGCGAGACCAGCCCAGTATGGTATAGCAATGACAATAATTTGTAAGTAAGTTCATGAGACAAAGAATTTATAAATATAAAGCATAAGTTTACTTAAAATCAAATAAAAATATCAGCATGGTACAAAAGAGAGTCAGTTACAAATACATGATTTAAAAAGAAATTTCTGTTCAAAGAAACAGTTCTATTATAAGCCAAAAGATCTTAACATCTATAAGAAATAACATATGCTTTAATTATTGACTCTGTTTCAAAAGAATATTCGTTCATATTCACCCAGTCCTGTGTCCCATACTGCCATAACGAAGGTGAGAAAACTCCAGAGAATGGAGAGCTTTCTGAAGAATTAATTTTTCATCTCACTCTTTGTAATTAGTTTCTGCTTAGAAGTCAGTTTAAATGATGTCAGGTCAAGAAAGCTTACAATGGGGTTTCTCAAAATAAGTTGTAAACAATCTGCTGATACATAGTAAAAAGGCAGCTATCATCTGAGATAAGACTTAACAATGACCAAGATGTCAGGTTTCTTTAGATATACAAGGGCAGAAAAAGGTTTTGTTTAGGGAGTAGCGTTCCTTGAAACTGGTCAACAGGAAATGTTTGTGCAGGCCTAGCTATGTAATCCTTAAGAGACAGACTGCTCATATCTCTCTCCAGGATTACAGCTAAAAGGACATTATAACGAACTGGTCCTAATTGTTGGAACACAGATTGCCAATAAAATATATGCTTTTTATACAGGATACATGACACTGGGATTCACCAGCATAAGTGTTTTGAGGAAGTCCTGTGGAAGTCAGTGGAGCTCTGCTTTTAGCATCATAGTCATAGTCTTCATCTGTCTAGAGTCAAGAATAGCCAATATTGCTCCTCTTCCCCCTCGCTTAGGTAGTGTTCACACAACCAGGTTACCTTGGGATTGTTGCCCCCCCAGTAATTACTCCAGATTAACCACGTCACTTTGCAAGTGTGCATACAAACTGAGTGTGCGGAGGCTAACCCAGTTGTGGGGGAAGTGAAGAGAGAATGGTGCATACTGAGAGAGGGGTCTTATCCCTGATGGATTATTCTGGTTACCTTTTTAACTTGTTTTTGTTCAGACAGTTACTCGTGGGTGGTTTTTTTTAGTTTTTTTTAAAATATATAAAACTTGTTCTCTTCCTTCGAGCTACTAGTACCAGTAAGCTGATATATTACCTGTGGTGTTTGATTTGATAATAGCCATATTACAGTTTCCTTATCTGACCATTCAACCCTATTCTGCATTAATGGTTTAATCCTTTTCTCTCTCAAGTAGTTTTATAAAGCCCAGGAGCTTAGTGACAAATATCCTCTACTACACCTGCTCCGGTTACCTCATTTTGTCTTCATTTATTGTGTGAACCAATGTTGGGGTGAAGAGAATTAAAGTGGTATTTCTTGGCTCATTTGAGACGGAAGTCATTACTTTTATTCCAGTAGTATCAGTGTCTTAAATGGGTTATCGTACATGTTGTAGACAGCCCCTGCCCCGGAGAGAGCTGATGGTCTTGGCATAAGTCAAGAGATAACAGGTGGCCACAGTAAACAGGAGAGAGAAAGGGAACATTGAGACAGTTAACATTACTGTAATATCTAATATAATGGGATACACTAAAGCTTCTCTTTGAATACTCGTTAAGAAAGATGGCAGATCAAAGCCAAAAAACTAGAAACCTTGCACTAAAGGCCCTCGTCTTGAATAACTTACTCCCTTTAAATATCTTCAGCATTTCCAGCACAATCAATCTGGCCTGTAAAGATCTACCTCTCTACACTTTATGTTCTTTTTTTAAGATAAATTCCACAATCTAAGGTGCTTGTTTATTTCTGAGAATAGATAATCTGCTTGTCTGTTCTTAAGTCCTTCTTCTTTTTGCTATTTAGATGGCAGACCACACGGAAGTCATGCAGGGAATTCAGTTGTTTCCTGGTATCAGCTACCCAGTCCTGATCCCGAACCTCAAAGGATTTCAAGCAGCGGTAAGAAACTTATTGTGTGTAGTACAACAATTCCCAAATATTTTTGCATGGGCAGCTAAGTTTTAAATAGAATCCTGTGAGCCCAGACAGCAGCAAAGATATGCAGAGTATAACAATTATCAGTCAGGGACTCCTGATCGTGTGACACCCCCTCCCCCCCATTTGGTTCCCATCCTACGGTATGGGACCCTCCAGTGTAGGATCGGAGTTTCTTAGGGAGAAAGCCCTTGAAGAAAGTAGATGATACATAAAAATGGTGGCTTAGTGTCTCCATGACTGTTCATAACACCATGTAGCAGGCATGCTGCATGGTCTTTCTTTAGGATAATTGTGTGAACATTCTCAGAAAACTAGAACGATCTCTCTGTTGGCAGATGGCAGCAGGGGCCAAGGAGGTGTCTATCTTTGGAGCTGCATCCGAGCTCTTCACTAAGAAGAATATTAAATGTTCAATAGAGGAGAGTTTACAGCGATTCACCGAAGTGCTGAGTGCAGCCAAGGAAGCCAGTATTCCAGTACGAGGGTAAGGCTGCCCAATGATAACCTGAATGCAATTCAGACAAGGTTATTGCTAATCTATAGCAAGACTGTCAAAACGCTAAGGGAAGAGGACAGCTGCTGGAGAGTTGAGCCCATGCCCCATAGCAGCTTCTTGTGTGCTGTTGAAGCCAACACAGTTTGTGTCCCTCATTTCTCAGGTCAGTAGCTTGTGTTCCATCCTAGTTTCCCAGGAGCAAAGGAATTACGAGGACTTTTCACGGATTCTTTCTATTGTGCTGTTTCCATTTGCTTTGCCCCTCTCTGTGAAGAATAAACCATCCTGTCCATTTGGGCTCTGCTCATTCAATTTGTGGGTGGGGAACCTCTGGTCCATGGGCCAAATCCACCCTGCGTCTGCTTTTTATCTGGTTCCTGGATCTGGCCTGAGGATCTAGTCCTTGCCCTTAAGCACTGAAGAGTGATCTCAGAGGAAGGGAGCAGAGATGAGGTCATGCACTGATGGTTAAGAGATGGATCCATATTGTTATAGATTTAGGAACTGAGCCCTCCCCTTGAGCACCCCTGCCCCCAATTCCTTTCTGGTCAGCGGAGTTTGTACTCCTTTTCAAAGTGGCCTGTGGGAGGGGAAGATTCCCCTCTCCTGCTTTAACTTGATCGTGGGAAGATGTACACCTTAATTATTTTTCCTTGAACAAGTACGATTATTTCCGCTCTTCCTAGAATGACCAAAACTGCCTGGAGGCCGTTCTTAAGTAGTCTCTATTGGGTATCGGGTGCTCCGTTGTCTTGAAAAATCTTAAGAACCTAAATCCTTATTTAGGTATCTAAGTAGGAGGTTGGATCTCTGGAAGTCTCATGCCAAATACTTAAAAACCTGACCCTTGATGCTTCAGTAACAGCGTGGGCTGTGTGCAGTGATCTAGTATCTTGTTGATTCTTTGGGGGCAAGTAGCAGTATAAAGGGTTTTTTAAGCACTTAGTCCAGTGGCTATCCCCAGTAATGGCTGGCTGTTCTTTCCTACAGAGAGAATTATTATAGAGGTTGTGATTCTCTGTTTGCTGACTCTCACTCAGACTAGTCTTAGGAAAGCTTTTTGAAACTCCTGTTCTCCCTGCAATTAAAATTCTTTTTTTTTCTTTTCTTTTTTTTAAAATTTTTTTTTTATTTTATATAACATTGTAAACAAATTCAAACATTCAACTGCAATTAAAATTCTGATTGACATGCAGCATCCGTTTTGTGCCCCTGCTGCAGGTACGTCTCTTGTGTCCTTGGCTGTCCTTATGAAGGAAAGATTGCTCCTGCTAAAGTGGCAGAAGTAAGTACACTGGAGATTTCATAATGCCTTGCATGCTCTGGCCAAGAGTTTCCAAGGAGGATAAACTATTGTCCTGTAAATCCCTAATAATCTGTTTATTCTCAGTCAATTTAAATTAGTACAAGCACGGTATCAGCCTGCTGCTAGGGGGCACTGTGCTGCTAAAAGTCTTACCATTTGGATGAGAGAGGCTAGTGTCCTGATCATTTGGGGAGAGAAGACACTGATCACATTTCGCACCAAGCACAGGGAACACTTGATTCAGGGAGTGAATGAATCCAGCTGTAATTGCAGGTGGAAAAATTATTAAATAATAATACTTCCAGATCCAAAGTGTGTTATAATCCTTACCTAGTTCACACACACAACTACCCTGCAAGTCATGATTATTCCCATTTTACAGATGGGGAACGGACGCCGAGTGTGACTTGCCCAATGGCAACCAGTGAGTTGATAGGACTAAGACAGGATTTGAGCCCTGGTCGCCCAGGTCCAAGTCCAGCACCGTAGGCTACAATGGCAGCTGATCCGCTTGTACGTGGTATTCCCCTGCCCTAAATTAGGAGGGCTTAATGTTGCTCCATTTTGTTACAGCTGCTGTGTTCAGCCCCAGCAGTGGTTGCATTCTTGGGTGTGTGTGAAGTGATCCTTTTCCTCACTTAGTTTTTAAACTGCCTTGGGAACTTTGATGGTTAAAAAAAAAAAAGCTTTGCCTTAAAGTTCTCCATTCTGTGGCAGGTAGCGAAGAAGATGTATGTGATGGGCTGCTATGAGATCTCCCTCGGCGACACCATAGGAGTGGGGACTCCTGGGAGCATGAAAGAGATGCTCTCTGCAGTTCTGAAAGAGGTGCCTGTTGGGGCCCTTGCTGTCCACTGTCACGACACCTATGGGCAGGCTCTCGCCAACACATTAGTAGCACTTCAGGTAAGTCTCTCTTCAGGTAAGTCTCTCTTTGATGAACAGTGAAGATCAGCATTCAGATCCTCAGTGTGTGCCTAGCCAGGGCTGAGGCAGGTGCTGGGGTAGGGGGGGAAGTTCACCTGAAGCACATGCTGTGACTGTTAACATTGATTATTCCTGGGGCTCTCAAGGCAGTCAGGACTGGAGCCAGTCCAGCCTGGGCCCAATGCAGACATGATCTTGCAAGCCTGGGCTCAGTGTGTTCTGTTGTCATCATCTCCCCCCTGGGCAGGACCAAAGCGTGGTGGTGCCTAGTGCCGTCACATCTGAAAATACCCAGTGTTCCATGTGGGATGGGACCATGTCAGTAAAGAGGCAGGAATGCGCTCGCCTTGCCACTTTCCAAGATGGCTCCATCCCCTCGAGCACCATAACATCACAGCACTCCATTGGGAGCAGGGCCTACTACATCTAGGGAGTCCAACCTGAGCTTGGCGGGACCAACGGGTTCCTGTTGAGTGTGGGTCTCAGGTAGCTTCTAGTTGGGACCAAACACTATGACCTCGGAGCTCTCTACCAGACACCAAATTAAGCACTGTCTGCAGCCACCCTCTGCACATGCAAGAGTGGCCTGGTTTAGTTCCTTGTTAAATAGCTCCTGCCTCCAGAGTGGAGGCTAGTAACCCTTTGAGCTAGCCTGTAATAGCACAGCAGAGAGCTGGAGGCGGTGCAGCCCAGGCTTATAGGAGTGTGTGTGTGTGTATGTTTGCAGATGGGGGTGAGCGTGGTGGATTCCTCAGTGGCTGGTCTTGGAGGCTGCCCCTATGCACAAGGGGCATCGGGAAACGTAGCCACAGAAGACATGGTGTACATGCTTAATGGCCTTGGCATTCACACGGTGAGTACAGCTTGCTGGAGGTCGCTGCCTATTTGCATCACTCCTCATGGGATGTTATTCTTCCATACTTAATAAGTCAACAGCATGATGAAGCAGCTAAAAAAAGTGAATGCCATCAGAAAGTATGGTCTCTAAGACTAAGGAAGTGATTGTTCCTCTCTACTGGGCCCTGGTCCAGCCTCATCTAGAATATTGCATCCCATGTGGGGTGCCTCACTTTAAGGATATAGACAAGATTGAGAGGAGAGCAACAACGATGGTAAAGAGGGATGGAGGGAAAGACCCGTGAGGAGAAGCTAACATAACTGGGAATGTTTGGCCTAGGAAAAAAAAGGAGATTAAGGGTGGAGGGGTGGGAGAGACGTGATTACAGTTTTCAAATGTATAAAAAGTTGCTCTAAGCAAAATGGTGCCCAGTTGCTCCCTCTGATCACAGAGGATTCAGAGGGAATGGACTTAAAAGACCAAAAGATTTAGGCTAAATAGTAGGAAGAAGTTTAACTAGCAGAGCAGTTAGACAGTGAAATAACTTACCAAGGAAGGTTGTGGAGGCCCCATCACTTTGGAGACCTTCTGGGTGGGATTTATCCTCTCTCTCTGGGGTTGTGGGCAGCCTCTACCCCATGTACCAAGTAATGCAGAACTTGATATGCTGAAATCCTAGGGATTAGTACTAGCACATTATCCACTAGCCTGTAATAAGGGTAGCATGCGTTGGCGGTAGACCAGCTTTGCATACCTTGCCATAGTAGGTAGTACGTGAGCACACTGACTTATGGACTTCTGTCTCCTTAAAGGGTGTGGACCTTCAGAAGGTGATGGAAGAAGGTGCTTTTATCTGCAAAGCGCTGAACAGAAGAACCAGTTCAAAAGTGGCTCAGGCATCCTGCAGACTGTAAAAAAAGATTGGAGATCAGTGTCATCAGAGGACAAACCAGCAAGTGTAGCTCTGGAACCCACCAAGTTTACCCCTTGTTGCCCAAGTTGGTCCAAAATAGCCTTCCCTTGAGCTCAGAACTTGATGAAAAGAAGATTTTACAGTAGAATCTACACTGGAACCCTAGATCAATTAAAATAAACTAGGTTGGACCTAGATGGACACTGTAGATCTCTCTTGAAGAGGGAAGAGATGCGCCTCTGCCAATAAGAGTCTACATGTAATGGGTAAACCTACAGCTGGGGAAGGGGTACAGACATTCCAGAAACCTACCTCAGCCACTTTGATGGGGGTTAACTATGTGTGTTTGCAGATACCACAGACCTCCCTGCCCCCTCCTGCCAAAAAAGCATCCACTCAGGGTGACTTCTGCAGCAAGGAGATGGACATGCCAAGGACAACCCTAGCGCACTTTCCCATAGCTTGGCAGATTTCTTCTGCCTTGGAACTGCTCCAGGATGGACAAAGAGACAGACACGGAGTGAAAACACATTTCCCACCTAAACTCCTAACTTGGAGTGACTGTCAAGGTCTGGATTTTAACCATTCCAATTCCGCATTGGGGGAGGGGACCTTTCAAAGCACTTCAGGAAGTTGGATGCAAATTCTCCAGGGGGAGCTTGTTTGGGTGCTTTGTGAGACATCTTCTAGAGCATCCAGATGCAGGGATCTCTTCCTCACCCCCATAGCTGCCTTCGCTTAGGCATTGAGGCAATTTCAGGAGGTTGGAGGGGAGACAGCTTAAGTGCGAACAGGCATCCATGCAGCTACAGTAAAATTAAATCCATGCTGGGAAATGACTGTTGGAACAGATGTACCAGCTATCAGATGGCTGTTCAAACACACAGCACCTACCTGATAGCTGGTACAATAGGATGAGGAGGTGGTGGCTTACCGGGAACAGCAGGTGAGGTTTACTAGGAGTGAGGACACTCCCAGCACCCTGCCACCACTGCTGCTACCAGTAAGCTCACTCTTCACACACACACCCAGGTGTCACCTGGCCAGGGATCTGCAGGGGTTAAGTATTACAAGACATCGCCCTAGTTATTTGTAAGGGGTTTTTCTGCATGGTCGATCTACAATACTTGTGAACCTACTGCCATATGGCGCAAACTGGTAACGGACACAGTGGGCCTGGTTCAGGTTGCAAACACAAAAGACACCTTTGTGTCCTGAACACATGACTTGTGTAATGTCTAACACCCCATGTCTCTTACTGCACTCCCCCCCCCCCCGGCAGTCTCTCTGATTCTGAAGCGGTGAGACTGGGGACGCTGGGAGCAGGGGGGATAGCAGAGTCAGACACTAGGAAGCAGCACTAGCTCTATCCTGCTCTTCCCCACTCCTGCAGATGCCTTGGCTCATCTAGATGCTTTACTTGTTGTGGAGACAGGTGACTGAAGCATCCATACATCGGATCCAGATAATTCTGTCTAAATTTTTAGAGAAGCAGAAATACACAATTTAATCTTCAAAGCACTTTGAGTACAAGCCCCATTCACTTCAACAGGCTTTCATTGATTGAGCGCTTTCAGGGTCAGACTAACTAAACCTGGAAATTGACTTCCAGTGAAACGTGTGAGGAGAGGTTGGGTTAATGTAGCGGTATAGATGGCAGCTTATGAAACAGAGGGAGGATAAAGAACCTTACAATTATTGTACTGTGGGGGTCTTTAAGGAGCAAGACTGGGGGGGTGGGTCTGTTGCTGCTAAGTGACACTACCCCAGAGCACCCGCTCAGGTGGAGTGCATGGGGAGTGATTCAAACAGGAGGCTCCCAGTGTGGCTACTACACCAGCCCCCACACCCACCCTGCCATAGACCATAGGGGACGGGAAAGTGCACCGGGCTGGCTTTTGAAATTGACATCCCAGCCCAGAACACTGGGGAACCTGTGCGCCCCAGCACTTGTGGCCAGTTCCTGGGACTTGCAGCGGCTAGGTCCCCTGCCCATAATGACTGAGTGTCGGACCGACTTGCTGGCCGCCCCAGTTCATACAAGCAGGGGATGGATGCAAGGGCACCCATTTCCACACACTTTTTTGGTTTGCCCTGCAGGGCACGCTCTGGATTTCTCTGCAGTGGCCATGCGTGGGTACGGCATGGCTCACAGGAGCGTGCATTCCCCCGCTCCGCCTTCAGAGGGGCAGTCGGATGAGTGGCTCCAGGGCAGCCATGGGTGGTAGCATCTCGTTTAAAAACACCCTGTAAAGCAAATAATGTCTGAGCAGACTAATCCGAAACAGTGACCGTTTCTCTGCCCTATCAATCACTCATACCAGCTGGAATTGCCAGCCAGTTGACTTGAATGGAAAATCTCTAGTATTTTTTGTTTAGAAGTGAAGGTTATTTTGAAAAGTCGGAGTTGGTCACTAATAGACAGTTGGTTTCTTTTTTACACTAATCTCTGCTCAGTAGTGCCTTCTCTTTCCGTAGTGGGGGTGACATGACTCCTTTTCACCCTCTTCCTAAAATGATAGCATCTTCAATGTGTCTGGTTACATAATATTCAATAAATTATAATGCAGATTTATAGCATTCTGTGCCTGAGACTATCCAGTCAATTTGTAAAATAACATCAGAGGGAGTCTTTAAAAACAACTTGTAATGGTAACAACGATGAAATTGCATCCTGTCTTACATCTATATGCAGGAGTAGGGAATATTTTCCCTCCCATGGGCCACTTTGAAAGTTATTAGTGCAAGCTTGGTCGACAGTACCTGAGTTGGAAGGAGTGGAGTTTAAGCGTGGGCTCAGTAGAAGGGAAGGGAATCCAGCTCATGGACCAATGCTATGAATCCATCTCCTATCCTGAGTGCATGCCCTGGTCCCTGCTTCCTTACCCTGAGTGCACTCCTTCATTGCTGGGGGGCAGGGATAGATCCAGAAATTAGTAAGGGGCCAAATAAAAACAAAACTCTGGGCTGAGTTTGGCCCAGAGGTTCCCTACCCCTGTAATGATCTGTGTGTTACTCTGTCGGCAAGAGACAAACTAGTTAAATTATACCTTTTTCTCGGACACTCTGTTGATGAGAGCTGTGTGAGGTTTTTAGCTACATGGAGCTTTTAACAGAAGTAGATCCAATAAATGGTGTCCTCTTAACTACTTTGAGAGAGAGGACATTTTTCTGACCCACATGGCAGCTGCACTATCATAAAACAGAAAGCAAGAGCATGGTTATCCAGCTGACAATTCTTACCCAGCTCAGTAAGATTTAATGACTGATAATGAGATTAGTGTAGCACACACACCTGTCACAGTTTTCTGCAGGGTTGCCTCAACCTACTCTGGCAATGGGAGAGTTCTCCCAGGTGAAGTATGGTACTCCTGTCTGAGACGGTGGGAGCTGGGTGGCACCAGCGTTAGGGCAATTGAACTTCTGAGGGATCAGGACATCTCTACATGAGCTGGGCCCTACACACACACACACGCACCGATGGAACTGTTTTAGTCATTTGCCCTAGTCAGGCCCATCAAGAGAAATTTGAGGCTTCCCCATCCCCACTGCCCAAGGATTGGCCAAGCCAATTTTTTGTAAATTCTTATTAATGTTGATGTATATGCCACCCTATCCAAAGAGGCTCAGGATGGCTCACAGTGCTAAAAATAGCAAATTAACCCAAATTAATTTAAATGACCAAATACAGATCCAATCCCTAAACTCTACTCTTCACACCTACCCTGCCTCTCTCACAGGGAAGGTCCCACCGCCCCTAATTCCCATTCAACTATTAGGTAATAAATAAATAAATGGATCCCAAAGCAATTCCCAGAACACATATTTCAATTTAAAATCAAATTTAACATTTTGTGCCCCCCCAAAAAAAAAACTTGAAGCGTGAGTACAGCTGTCCCTTTTCCTTCCTCCTTAACTTTGCTCATTCCTGAGTGAATGTCACTAACAAAGGGGGATCCTGCCTGCAGTAGCTTGAAGGCTGGATTTAGCACAAAGCATGACATGAGAGTGAACAACCTTAGCCTTTACCGTCTGGGCACTAAAAGAGCAAGATAACAGCACTTGGGAGGCCATGTGTCTTGATTTCCCCTAGTGAGGAGAGCAGGGTGAGCGTAAGCAACTTGCAACATGTCCTGCTGTGAGACTTTGGGGTGGTGGGGCGGTTAAGTTCAACTTCGTGGGCTGCTGTGTCTGACCTTGGCTCTTGTGGGGGACGGGTTGGGGAGAAGGAGCTGATGTTTCTTTGAGCTTCCTGGCAATGAAGGGCCAGCTCCCCCCGTTCCCTAGAGCATGCACCTGTGGCTGTTGTAAACAGCTATGGCTTGGTGTGAAATGCCACCTGCAGCACTATCCCCCTGCACGATCACCCACCCAGTAAGTGCATGAGGTGCTGCGGCCCCATTAGATGGGAGGGGTGCAGGAGTCCTGGGCCAGCCCTCTAGGGTGCAGGGGGTTAACAGCCTGTGGATGCTGCAGGATGCCACCCCCTTCACAAGTACAAATGGGCTGAGCTACCGTCCGCGTCGTCCCCTCTCTTCTCGGGCGGGAGTCTCCCGGCAATTCTTACAACTACTGGAATGGTATGATCCGCGCCCGCCTCCCTCTACAGTTTTTGGTCTCCCCGCCTCTCCGTACCAATGGCAGGGGGCGTGACAGAGACACGTTTCTATGGGGAAAGCGGCTGCGTGTCACCACGGCACGGGGGAAAGGGGTGGGTGAACCGTTAAAGGGGCCGCGGCCCGAGAGCTCTAGCAGGAAGAGCCGTGGGAGCGTTGCCGCCTGTGAGTAGCTGTGACGCCGGGGCAAGGATGCCACGCGTGGGGGAGAGGAGATGGGGGAGTGAGGCAGAGATGTCGGGTGAGAGGCAGTCCGTGGGGATGAAGGGGTGTTGGATGGGAGGGAGGAGTATGGGGCTGAAGAAGGTGCTGGGTGAGAAGGGAGAGTATGGAGGCTGTAGGGAGCGGATTGGGGTGGGAGGAGTATATGGGAATGGGAACGGGGCTAGGGAAGCGGAAGAGGGGATAGGGTGAGAGGAGGGAGCATGGGGGCTAGGGAAAGGAGGGACTGAGAAAGGGGTAGGGGTGTGGGTTAAGATGAAGGGGTGGGGGGGGTCTTACGGGTACAGAAAGGAGGAGTATGGGGGCGGGAGGGGTTATGAGAAGGGATTGTGAGGCTACGGGGAGGGGATTTGGGTGGTAGAGTATGGCGGTGTGGGAGGGGGTCCCAAGTCAGATTTCCCCTCTCCTCCTCTTTTCTCTGATGGGAGCAAAGATTGACATCTTTCCAACTAGGGTGCTGTGGCTCAATCTCTGGCACGGGATGCAGGTGCCCCCCTTTTAGCTTTCCCTTCTATCCCTAGCCTCTCCCCATCCCCACTTTGTGACCTTGGGTGGCTCACTCATTTTCCCACTGGGCTCCAGCTCCTCCCCCTGCCCCCTCGGGAGGGTAAGCATGCAAAGAGTTATGAAGGGTTCCTGTATCACAGTAATGGGTGGGTGCCTTCCCCTCTGGTTCCTGTAGCTGGCATCCAGGTCAGAGTTAGGGGAGGGTGCTATGGGGAGAGTCACAAGGCTGGAAGGACCTCAAGGGTCATCTAGCCCAGCCCCCTGCACCACTGCAGGACCTGCCACACCCCAACCATCTGCACAGAGAAATCCCACTAATAGCTACCAGTAGAGACTGGGGTCAACCAGAGCACCCCGATGCCTGAAATAACAGGAAATAATCTTAGAAAAAAAGGATCCAGAGAGGGCTTGGTAGATGAAGGTTTCCTATTGGCTTTTCTTCTTTCATGGGTGCAGCCAGGGAGGCTGCTAGCCCATGCCATTAGCGAGACCAGTTATGGGGATGAGGGGGTACATGTTCCCTGGAAACCCCACCTCTGCAGGAGTTGTGCATCTGACTCTACTCCCTTGCCCCCTAGCCATTCCCCACTATCACAGTCCCCCAGATGGGTTGTGAACTCTGAGGGTACTGGACACCCCAAACGGGGGGAGGGGGATGCATATAACATTGCAATCTGCTCTTAGCCAGCCACTGTGTCTCCCTTCCGCTGCCACCCATGAACACTTGGTTCTTCCTGCCATACAGATACAAGCAGATCTAATTGCGGTTTTTCCATAAGACTTTAGCCCTTCCTAAGAGATTTTATGACCAAGCTGGATTTTTCTGGGTTGGTTTTATTCTGTCTCCAGCTAGCAAGTGATTCAGGCAGCAGTAGTCCTAGGAGGAGGCTTACTATCCCTTGGGTGGAGAGAACAGTAGATTCCCTCCCAGTCAAGCTTGGATGTTAATTATTTCGAGCTGAAGGAACAGATTAGCAAGCATGTAAATTAATTGAAACCATGTTTGGGGCTCTGATGGTGCACAGTACAACAGGCATGCAAGGGAGCTAGACGGTCTGGCTACATGAGAAATATGAATAAGGTTTTTGTAACCCTTCCCTTCAAAGTATTTTTTGGCTGAGGCTGCTCTTTAAAGCCATTTACTGACTAGACTGGGAGCAGAGGTGGTATGGCAGCTTAACTGCAGTGCATGGAAGTGGGAGCTCTGACCAGTTGGCAATGACTGTCTCTTAGGAAAGGCTAATGTCCTGTGGAAAACTGCAATTAGATCTGCTTGTATTACCATGGCAGGAAGAGAGAACCAAGTTGCTCATGGGTGGCAGGGGAAGGGAGAGACAGGCAGGCTAGGAGCGGATTGCAAGACTCTATGCAGGGGTATGATGGGCAGCCAGTAAAGCCATTCTGCTTGCCCTAAAAGCTTGACAATGTGACATAAAGCTTCAGAAACTAACAGCTGATAAAAGAATCCCCAAATTCATGTATTAAATTTCATTTTTTAAAAATCAGGCATGTGATTTTTAGTAGCCTGACTTGTGACTTTTTTGACATTGGGAGCTGCTGATACTGGGGCTCTTGGTCACCCCCACTGGCTGGGACCCACCTTGCACCTAGCCAGGTTTCTCCCCCTGGTGGTTGCGTATAAAGTGCCCCCTTGCAGGCAGCAGTCTTGCTAAATCTCCTGCCATGTCCCTATTCGGCCTGTGGTAATAGCAAGATGCCTGTCTACCTCCTCCCGTCCGTCCAGTAACGCCCTAGACCAACAATGTCAGGTTCAAAGCATAACAGGGCCCTGGAGTTCATAAATAAAACGTTGTTGGCCTGTCTAATAATGAAAGTTGTTCTCCCCTGCATTATACGGTAGGGACTGCTACCCCCATTTTACACATGGGGAAACAGCCATTCTGTGCCTCAGTGGCTTTCCCACAATGAGTCCAGGGTTATCAGCTCTTGGGATTCTAGGACTTTCTTAAAGCGTAAAATCACAAGAGTCCTGCTAAAACTCTCAGCTTTCATCCCTAGCAAGTTTCTAGTTGTTGTAATTGCAAAGAAAAGCTTGAAGATGTAACTTCAGACTGCCCTGTTGGCTCAGAAATGCCAAATAGTAGCACTGAGGCTCTTTATATTTTTGAGCGTTTAAAATCTTGTGGTTTTAAGGGACTGACCATGGTTTCTGAACATTTGGCACTGGCAAGTCTGTGATTCAGCAGCAGAGTTGAGAATCCCAACCCTGTATCTCTTGGTCCCATCTAGGTTATATAACATGACTCACTTTAAGTTCCAGTGTAACTCTGCACAGGCCCTGCCCTCTCCACGTATGGGATTTCAGGTGGCTCAGCCCAGGAGCTCCATTTCCTCTTCCCTGCAGCAGTTTGCTAAAGGTGGAGACAATATACCTGGCAGCTGGCTTTCCAGATGTCAGACATTCCTGCCTTGAGGCCGCACCTTTCTACTAAACCTTCCTTGAGAGGAGGGAAATCAAACCTGTTTCTGAATAACATCACACTGATTGCAGGCTCTCTGTTCCATGGTCCAGTCCTGGTTTTGAGCCACCTAAAGATCCCCGCATACACACTCTCTCATTCAGCAGGTGCAGACAGCAGTAGCTGAGACTTGTGCAAGCTGCCTAGGTATCTTTTTCAACCAGCAATTTCTCTCGACAACAAATAACTCTGGAGTGTTGCAGGCTGGTCCCTGGGTTTCCTGACACTATGGGTGAAAACCGACGTAACGCTAACACCGCTTTAACACTTCTTATGCATGTTGCAGGCCTGTATTGGTGCCCTATGCAGCCCTGCAACATGCATAAGAAATGTTAAAGCAGTGTTAGCGTTACGTCTGTTTCACCCTATGTGAAGCACAGAGGATTGGTGGTGAAGGGTGGGAGACTCCTCCAACTTGCTGCTTGAGAGAGTTACAAATCCTCTCCCATCCCGAGGCTGTGTAGATAATTCAGCAAGTGGTACTAGGGAGCCTGGAGCTGGTGGGAAAGCTATGCAAGGCTCAGCATGGCTCTTATGTATTTAAGCCATGATCCATAGATTACTTATGCCAGAGAAACCCCATTTAAACCCTGCAGGCTTCTGTGTGGCTTCTCCGGAGTAAGTGGTTTATGGATTGTGGCCATAGTCCTTAGCCTGGGAAGGAGTGGGATAAAATCTGTCATGGAAGAGGCAGAACAGCTCCCAGAGAGCAGAGCAGGAGCTGCCAAGGGGAGCAAGCTTGCTTAAAGCACCCCCAGGGGCTGCAGTTCCATCCTACATGAGGGCCCCTCGGAGAGGGGATGTGCTGGGTCGCTAGAAGGCTGACACCTCAACGCAAGGAGCTGGGTAGGCTGCTCTATCCCTCCTAGCTTCAGCCCAGCCTGGTGGGACTCTTATTCCAGTCTGAATTTGTACATAAGCTGCAATCAGCTCAGAAGAAAGCAGCTCTGTTTATTAACAGCATCCATTCAGGAAGGAGCCCCTTTCATCATTTCCTGCTCTCCTCCTCCCTGGAGAACAGCAGGACAGAAGCCTCCTTCAGTTGGACCAGTACGTCTGGGCTAGCCTGTCTGTCTCCAGACTGCAGTGCTGGCAAGGAGTGTGTGTAGGAAGCAGTGCCAGAGGTGAGTTTACAGGGCGAGGTGGTTGTACCAGCAGCCCAACAACACAGTCCAAGTTGATTCATTGGACAAAACAGGGTGGATCTGGTTCTACCCTTATTCACTGCAGCCAAGTCAGAGCCCTTCTCTCCTCAGGCAGCAGGGAGACCCTGTTCTCCTTCATGGATCTAGGCACCAGGGCTCTGCTCCCAAACACAGGAGGTAATTTCTAGTCTTGGGAGGAAGAACACTCCAATAAGCAACATAAAGAGTGGGAGAGAGTAGTTTTCCTTGGATTTTAAATGCAGGGAGCCCTCTTTGCTATTCCACCCAACACTGAAACTATCTCAGAAGAAAGGTTCCAGTTTCAGAAATAGCAATTTGATCTGGGCATCTCCTAGCTTTCCTTCCTAATGCTCTCCCAAGCCAATTGAGGAAAGGTCAGTTCCTCTAGGGAACCTATTGCCCTGACTTTATGGGGAAAGGGTTCTGGCTTTGGCCTTGCCAAACTAAGAATGGGACAGGCCCCTAAGGCACAGCATGCTCGGGGTCAGACTAGAACTGCCTTTGGGGCCTGATCCCCTTTGCCCATTCTGGATCCAGGGGCAGGTTGCTATGCTGTGTGATGTGATGTGCACTCTTTCTGGGTTTGATTTGTTGGCTGGATGCTGAGCCGCTGGCTTGCAACAGCTCTGTGTTGTCCCTGCTTCCCATAGTTCTCCTCCTGCTCTCTGTTAGGGTTGTAGTGCCTTGAAGCGAATCTTGCTTGGCCAGCCAGCGGGATAGGAAAGGCTGCACGTCTGCCCCTCTCTTGCTGTCTGGGACATTTACATGGCAAATTGTAGCTTTATGTTTTGTGGAGCTCATCTGTCCTGGCTTAAGCTCTCATCCTGTGCTGTGGCTGGGATCTCAGGCAGAGGACAACTTCGGGTGAGAATTAAGCCGCTTCAGAGGAGTGTGTGTGTCATTGGAAGGCAGCATGGCTTAGTGGGCTGAATGGGAACTTGCCCTAGCTCTGGCACTGTGACTGGGCAAGTCACATCCCTCTCTGTGGCCTTGTTCCCTGACCTGCCAAATAAGAACAGCCCTTCCCTCCAGGAGTGTGCTCTGAAGAGATGTCTCATCAGAAAGCAATGATGTACAGCAGAATGATGTCTCCGATCCCCATGACTTCAGATACCTAATCCCTCTTGCATGTGTGCAGGTTTGGGGTCCATTCCTATTTCTCAAGCAGGATGTAGCAGAGTTAAAAGGTGCTTCAGTCATTGAGGATGAGCAGGATCTAGAAAGGAACAGAAACATTTAGCTTGGCTGTGACTAAGGGACTGGGAGCCATCCATTTCTCTACTTTGGAGAATATTGTTGGCATCCCAGTGCCATGACTTTCAGGGGCATCACTCCACTTCTGCTGAGCCCTTGGTATGTTGATTTGGCTGGCCATGGTGCAAAGCAATCCCATTTTACAGCCAGGGAGCTGAGGCAGAGAGAAACCATTTGGAACTCCCAGTTCCAAATCCAGCACACTGTCCATTGACTTCTCACAGGACAGTGCAGAAGTATCTAAATGAATGAACAGGCTAGAAGGAGGACGGGTGTCATCCTTCCTCGTAAGAGCAAGGGGACGATCAATGAAGTGAAAAGGAGCACTATTAAAACAGAATAGGTTGCATATAGTGTATAATTTGTCCGTGGGATGCATTGCCACAAGTTCCCCTGAGAACAGGAACATGGTAGGATTCAGAAAGGAGCTGCATCCATGGGTGATAGTTACAGCAGAGAGGGGGGAAATTGCAGGATCCAGGGTCTTAAAACATCAGCTAGGGTGGGGGAAGACTTCCCTTGTGAGCAGGTTACTGTGCTGAAGTGACTGGCACTAGCCATTCTCCAAGGCAGGTTGCTGAGCTCCATGGTCCCCATGCTGCTCTGGTCTGAGGATTCCTGTGTAACTGTATGCAAAGCTCCCAGCTTTCCTTTGTCTTCCATTCCTGAGCCTTCTCACAGGCTTCTCCATGCTGTTCCAGGTGAACATGGCAGAGAAGGTACTTGTAACCGGTGGGGCTGGCTACATCGGCAGCCACTGCGTGCTGGAGCTCCTGGAAGCTGGCTACGTCCCTGTGGTAATAGATAACTTCCACAATGCCATCCGAGGTAAGGAGAGCCACCCCACATTCCCCCTTCCCCAGAGGGCCGTGCTCGGAGAGGACAGGACCTGAGCGCTTTTTCAATGAGGTGTTAAGGAATAACACCTATCTTCCCAGGAGGAGAGGGTCTTCCTGAGAGCCTGCGACGTGTGCAGGAGATCGTGGGGAAGAAGATCCTGTTCCAGGAGATGGATATCCTCGATGGGTCCACCCTCCAGGAACTCTTTGAGAAGGTGAGCAGCACCCCAGGCAGCTGCCTGTCCCTTGGTAGTAAAGGGAACCCAATGGGGTGCATGGAGATGGTGCCCAGTGTTATGGGAAAATGCTGCATGGATGGCCCCAGAGGCTGCAGCAGGGTGGGAAATGGGATACTGTGTAACCTACATCTCCACGGGACACAGCAAGGCTTCTTGTTGGTGTCACTAACCCTAGTAGTCGCTGACACCCACCCCCTTTGTTTCTCTGCAGCATTGTTTCTCAGCTGTGATACACTTTGCCGGGCTGAAGGCAGTCGGGGAGTCTGTCCAGAAGCCCTTGGAGTATTACAAGGTGAACCTCGGTGGAACCATCCGGTTGCTGGAGGTGCGTATCGCTTTTTGAGTCTATACACCTGCCCCAGCACACAGTGCTCAAAGCTTCCTGGAATGGGGTGGGGTCAATCCCTCTCTTTTCCTAAAAGAAAATCCAGGGGAAGGGCTGGAGGGAGGAGATGATAGATTAATTCAATGGAAGCCCAATACAGGACCTAAAGATCTACAGAGGAGAATAAGGCTGGACTGTGGCTAGCCTTATGCCATTCATTAGCCCACTTCAAAGCAAACATTAATCTAACCCCATAAGAGCTGCCAGATTGAGTCAGACCAGTGGTCCATCTACCCCAGTAGATGTTTCTGACAGTGGCAGCACGAGAACTGAGCATTACAGAGTGACCCATTCCCTGCCAGCTTCTAACAGTCAGAGGCCTCCTCTCCCAGCCAACTTGACTAATAGCCATTGATAAACTGTGCTCCATGGATTTATCTGATTCCAGGAAGCTACTTGTAGGAGATACCACAGAACAAGTTGAAGGGGTGAATGAAGAGCAGAACAAACTCCTTGTCTGCTCTGGCTGCCTTCTCCTGCCCAGAAAGAAGCCTCTGTCTTTCTGACCTAATTCACCATGGATGGAACATGCTTCTGAACTAGGATCCCAGTGTTCAGTGGGTCTGGGAAGCCCGTGATAAAACTGTGGTGAGGCTGCAGGAAGTGGCATCAGTGCAACAGCGGGTGATGCTCTTTCCAGACAGAACGGACTCCTGTGGTTTATCCTGGAGCCAGAGTAGGGGCCATGGATGCCAGGAGTGAAGGGCAAGAGGCTGCAATTGGCTCCTGCCCCATCTGAATACTCTGGAATGGGGATGTGGCCATGTCAGAAAAGGGTGGGCGGTAAAGGGCTCTCTTGCCTCTTTCCAACCTGACCACACCCCTTGCTGTGATGTCACTATGCTTGGAAAGGCGGCAAGGCAGCCCCTTGGCCACACCCTCTTTTTGAGTGTCCTGGCCTGGTTACAACTTTGGCAACATGGTCCTCTAACTACTTAGCACAGTACAACCCCATTGAGCTGGGGTGAGTTCCACTGAAATGTGTGGCACTCGCCCTGGTGTTAAATGGCTCTGAGGATGGAGCTGTAAACCTTATCTTGCCTGCTAACAAATACCCTCTGTGGTTTCAGCTGCAAATGGAATTGCTCAGTCATATTTCAATCTGAGCTGTTGTGGCTACCTTCTGTAGCTGCTCTTTCACCCCAGAGGTGGCTGCATTTCAGAGTTGCTAATGTGACCTCAACTGACAGGCTTGTTTGCAAACCCCTCTGACATGGGGACAATAGAATAACAAGCCCCTTTCCAGCGCTTTCCTCTGCCTCCCTCTTTTCCCTCCCATGCTGCATTGACTGCTATTGGGCTAGTCCCTGCCTTCCCTTCCAGACCATGAGAGCGCACGGTGTGAAGAACCTCGTCTTCAGCAGCTCAGCCACAGTGTATGGAGATCCTGCCTACCTCCCCGTTGACGAGCAGCACCCGGTCGGGGGCTGTACCAACCCCTATGGCAAATCCAAGTACTTCATCGAGGAGATGATTGGAGACCTGTGCAAGGCTGAGAAGGTAGAAAACCACCCTCCCCATGCACCTTCAGCCAGCCACCCCGTCCAGCTCCATCTCCACATGCCACTGGCCACACCCAGCCCTCTTCCCATGCTCTATTCCAGCCAGGCAGTCCCTCTTTCATACACACGCTCAAGCCAGGGAGACCTGGAAACAGCTGAGACAAGCTTTGCCTCTTCTGGGTCCCGAGTGTTATCTATCTTGCTGCCATTCAGAGCCCCTAGAGGGCTGCTGTGGACTCCGTAGATGTCCCCTCTCTAGATGATAGGAAGCACATGGCCACCTCCTACAAACCAATCTCCTTGGCCTCAGGAAAGCAAATCAGCTAGAGGTTTTAACCCATCGTCGCTGGGTAATGCCCCAATCTCTCTGGGTTATCCCTGGACATCTGCACAGCACAGAAAACTTGGGGCTTCAGAGAGTAGTGGTGTTGGGAAGTGGTGCCAAAAAGGGGCAGAGCAAAGAGGCTACCCCACCCCCTTTCTGAAATGGCCCTGCCCCTTGCCGTTTCCTGACATCACAATGTTCCAAAGGAGGCATAAATACATCAGAAAGGGGGCAGGAAAGTCTCTGTTCCAGCATTCTGACTTGGCCCCACTTGCCTTGGGGAAGGATGGCAGCCCTAGAATCAACCACCCTTGTGGCACCCTCTCCCACTGCCTGGACCCTGCTGAAAGCTTTTGGGTATCTGGTCCCCTCCCTGTGGGCAAATCCTGGGAGTGGGAACTGAGAAGATGCACAGTTCCTCCCCCTTCGCCTACTACAAGCCACAAACAGGAAATGGGAGGGATGCAGTTTAGAGGACAAACCCCCTCCTTCCATATGTGAGCTGGGAAGGGGACATGTCTTAGCCTGCCTAGGAACTAGGCCATCTGGGTCTTGGATTCGCCAACAGAGAAGGGTGGACAAACCACAGAATGTGCCTTCCTTCCCTCCCAATGTGCAGGGGGCGGGCTTGCTTATCCTGAGACACGAGTCTGAGCTACAAGAGTGGTGTGGTTTCCTGTGGCCCTGCTGCATACCGACCGGAACTATATTCCTCTTTCCCAGGACTGGAATGCTGTCGTTCTGCGGTACTTCAACCCCATTGGAGCCCACGAGTCAGGAATGATAGGAGAGGATCCCCAGGGGATTCCCAACAACCTCATGCCCTACATCGCTCAGGTACAAACTCCTGCCATGGACCCTGCTCTGCTTGAACCCCTGAATAGGCTGTTTTATGTCCCGCATTTGATGGCTTTGAACTCCCACATCTGTTCCCCCTGCAGGTGGCGGTGGGGCGTCGGGAGTACCTGAGCGTGTTTGGGGATGACTATCCCACAGTTGATGGAACAGGTGCGCTGGTTCCTTGGTCCTTGTTAAGTCTCTTCCCATGAACTGGGGCACTGAGCTTCTTGGCTTGCTCTGCTTGGGCAATGGCACAGCCTAACCAGTTCCTTGTTCCCCGGCAGGTGTCCGGGATTATATTCATGTTGTGGATCTCGCCAAAGGCCATATTGCAGCCCTGGCAAAACTCAAGGAGAAGTGTGGCTGCAAGGTAGGGAACCGCTTCAATCTATAAGTATGTGTATGCGTTGACGTGGGACATGGCTGGATTCACAGCCGGCTCCTTGCTAGCTTGTTTTGGGGGAGGGGAGTGATGCTTTTCCCTCTCATAAGCCTCTTTGAAAATTAGTACAAGCTCTGTGAGCTGGATAGGATTGGGTGAAAGGGTGCTTTAAAGATGGGGGAAGGAGGATGGTTGAGATTATGAATTCATACCATAGAGCAGAGGTGGGCAAATGACTGCTCAGGTGCTGAATGCAGCTCTCCGGCACCTCTACTGCAGCTCGTGGAAGAAATGACTGCTTGGAGTTGTGTCCATGTGACTTCCTCCGTTCTACCTCCTTCCCGTGCGCCACCTAGCACTGGAAGCTTGCTTCTCCTGCCTCCTCCCTGGACGGCCGGGTGCTTCCCCACACCAGCCACTCGTGGCAGCAGTGGCTCAGTACTAGGTTGCTCCTGCTGGTGTGCAGGAGAGGTGAGAGCCTGGGCTGCCCATGGCAGAGGCAAGGAGAGGCGATGCACTCCGCACGTGACTCTGTGCGTGTGTGAGGGCTTGAGTGACATTCAGAGGTGGCTGTTGGGCATGTGACAGCGTCTATGTGCAGCTCTTTGAATTGGGAACTTTGCTCTCTGATCCCTTCCCCTGAGCTCACTCTTTCAGTGCTTGTGGGTAAGGACTAGAACTGGGTCCAAGGGCCATCCTAAAGTCACCACAGGCCAGATTTGTCCCCCGGGCTGCAGGTTCCTCACCCCAGTGCTAGCTGAGCCACGCACAAAGACTTGGCTCTTTCCTAAGAGGTGTTTACCTCGGTACCAATCCAGGGTAAAGGGTGTCTCCCTGTGTTGGGTAGCAAGGAGTGAACAGTTCAGAACTAGGGGTAGTTAGTCACAAGGGGAAGGCTGGTATTTCAAACATGGACACAATCGCATACATGACTGGTGATTCTTGGCAGTCTTGATTTCTGGGCCTGGCAGTAAGGGGAATTGGCTTGCTCTAGAAATTGCAAGAACTCCTCCAGTAACATCTGATGGGGCAAGCTTATGTACAGCAGCAACACTACAGGAGTAGGTAATCAGGCAAGCTCTATAATCTAAAGCACAAGAGGTGGTAAGAAGTCAGCAGGTAACCTTCCCCATTGCTGGGCTGCTCTTATAATATAGCTGAACCACCCAGAACAGGGGGGAGGGGTTTGTTCAACACCTGGAAATCCAAACCCTTGTGTTCCAACCTGAGTCCCAATTGCTGCGAATTTGGGGCTGCAAACCCCAAACCGCTTATTCCCTTTGGGCTTCAATGGGACTTCTGGAGTAAGTGGTTTGTAGATCATGGCTGGGTCTCTTGGAAGCTAGGAGGAAGAAATGAGGAGCCCAACCTCCCAGACAGGTGAATTCTCTCTAAGCTCAGGAAGTCACCAACTCTTGTCTGCTTGCAGATCTATAACCTGGGGACGGGCAGCGGCTACTCTGTTCTGCAGATGGTCAAAGCCATGGAGAAAGCATCGAGCAAAGAGGTAACCTGAACGAGCTGGGTTGTAGGGGATGAGTAGCCCCTGAAGGGCTGGGTTCTTTAAATCCTAGCCTGTCTTTGCCCCCTCGGGCTGCTTCACTCCCTGGTCAGGATGCCTGGGCCCAGGCTGCAGATTGTGCTCTTGTTGCATTCATCCCACCCCTTCCCCTGAACTCCAGGCTCCCTGACAGGCTGCTTTCCTTCCAGATCAAGTACAAGATCACTGCACGGAGGGAGGGGGACGTGGCCTCCTGTTATGCCAACCCTGCCCTAGCTGAGCAGGAGCTGGCCTGGAAAGCTGCTTTCAGCCTGGACAAGATGTGTAAGTGACCCCAGCCCTGATCGCCTATTACCAACCTCCAGTCTGGGTCTGACTCTCCCAGGGGCTGGAGTAGAATTCTAGTCCTTCACCCCCAGATGAGTGATGCCTTTCTCTGGCCCCTTTTGGGGTCTCTGGCTGGGTGGGGAGATGCTGTGAGAGACACTGGCTTGGGAAGGAGGAGAGGGTCTCCCCCCTGAAGCCTTGAGGTTGCTGCTTCTGCCCTCCCCAGGGCTGGCTTCCTCTTCCCACAGGCACCCTATTCCGACTGACGCTCACTCCCCCTCTCTCCCAGGTGAGGATCTGTGGCGCTGGCAGTCACAGAACACCACAGGCTTCAGCAAGAACTAGTGCCAGACACCAGCTGGCAGCTTGGCCTCGGGCTGCTGCTACCGCCTTCGATTTCAAGGGTTGGGGTTGCTGCTCACTCAGGGAGAGGAGGCTTATCACTGACATTCCCCTGCTGCAGCCCAGTCCCCTTCCTCGGTAAGCAGCCTCCTGCCCCAGCTTCCATACTCTCACGCCTTGGAGCAAGGAAGGATTTAAATAATCCTCTGCCACATCAGAGAGAGCGTGGCAACTCCCTCATTCGAGCCTGGACCTGCTCTAGCCTCACCAAGGTGTCTGCTCCTCCCACTCCTTGCCCTAGGGCAGTAGGGGGTGGGAACCATTGTTTCCTACTACTGGATGACACCTGGGTCTGAAATGCTGTCAAAATGCCTCCTCCAGGGAGACCCTCCTGGACACTGAATGGGGAGCTCCCCTTTGTTGTATAACTGTCACCTGTCTCCATTGCTGCTGAACCCTACCTTTAGCAATTGACATATTGGACTAGTGAGAGACAGTGCCTGCTACCAGATGCCCCACAAGGTGCAGTACTCTCCCTGACAAAGTATATGTTCAGAGCATCTTGCATCCCCATGGGACCATGTGAAGGTCAACCAGAAGAATTTGTTTACTTGGGAAGCACAATAAGTATGAGAGAGAAAACAGATGAGCTGAAATAAAGAACTAGGATTTCATGGGTGGTCAGTAGCAGCCAGTTGAAAGAGGAGGTGAATGCTGCATGCGGATGTCTGTCTCCGGGTTGGCAGGTCACTCAGCATTTCACAGAACCAGGGCTGGGGTGTTGGTCAGGTCTGGCAAATAACATTTAAACCCCATTGGCACTCGAGCTGCTTGCCCACATTCGCTCTTTTCTCGTGAGATTGAATCTCATGAGAAAACTGTAATTACATAAGATCAAGTCAGGCTGTGTGCCCACATTGGCACATTACATTTTTTTTGCAGTTGCCCAGATCCATTGTCAAAAACAATGGATTCGAGACATGTTCAAGCCAGGTTTCCAGCCCTCCTCCCCCCACAGGCTGGTGGGGGGGGGGGCCTCTTATCCTCTGCAACCCAACAGCAGACTTGCCCAGTGCTCACTGGAGCAGGGAGCCTGGGGTGTTGGGATGTTCTTCTGCAGGTGGGGCCTGATGACCTGACAGGCCCACGCCTGCAGAGAAAGGCCTTAATGCGACAGACTGTGCTGCTGGAGCTGCTTCAGCGACTACCAGGCCGATGAGTCCCCTGATCTTCCCTCACGCAGACTTGCGAGGGAGCTTGGGATTGCCTTCCCCCACCTGCTCCCTCCAAGCAGGGGAATTTCACGTTAAACATGAAATTGGAATGTACTGCACATATTCCAATTTCATGTTGGTTTCCACTCGCCTGAGTGAGAGAACTGGATTTTCAGCCCTCTCATCTGTGATGGGCTACACTATTTCCCCTCCTGAATGGGGAAGGGCTGCTTGCTCACGTTACACAAACTAACGTTAGATAGGAATTAATGTGCGTTTGTGTAATGTGGGCAAGCAGCCTCTGTCCCTTGCTTGGGCAGGAATGAGGGCCAGCTCCATCCCCAGCAAAGCCTCCTGCTGTGCTGTGGGGCTGGAGTTGGCTCTATGCCCCTTGTGTCAGGGGACCCAGAGCAGTTTCCCCACTCACATTCCCCTACTCTCTGGCTTGTTCTTTGTCCATTCTGTATTGTGAAGACCAAGGAGGGGAAGAGAGGATATGGTCACACAGGGCTAATGGAGCTAGAGGCCTGTATCCTCCCAAAGCTCTTGTGAGCACTGGCCTTGCACACCCTCCTGCTGGAAACTCTGGCACTGCTGTTGCTGTGTGCATGCAATTGCCTCATTGGCAATGGGGCCAGTGCCACTGATAGCTGGGAAATGGGAGCAGTTGTTAGCCAGGGGCCTTTTAACATAGGGTTCAAGGGGAGACGGAAAGATGCCCAACCTCATTCTTTGCTACCCCAGTGGTTGCTCTGAGAGGGCAACCACTGGGATCTTTGGTCCTCAATTACAAAGCATGAACTCTCACCGATTCTCAGGAGTGGACTCTTTTTCAGCTATTACGGTGCATGCACACACCACCACCACATCTAAGTGGGCACAGGCCAGGCTCCAAAGAGCAGACTTTACTCGGTCAGCCATCCACCTACCCCCTGCAGTTGTGGTTACTGTGCAAGGGCCACCCCATCACACCTACCTCAGGCATGGGGCAAACTCTGCCATTGTGTTGTCTCATTTCCACACATCCTATCCCCACTGCTGCAGGCTGGCTCCACCTGGCTGGGACCATCTCCCCACTGAAACTGTGCTTGCTGTCTCACTACTCTCCTCTAGAACCCACAGGGAGATGCTTCAGTCTTTGCATTCAGGGCAGAGTGCACCTCAGTTACACACTTTGATCTCTGTACAATTCATGATTTTGGTGCTTATGTTTAGTCAATAACCCTAAAGGGAAACGGATCATGCAAACTATTCCAGGGAGAGATGCCTGCTAGGAAATCCGTCCTCTTACTCCTGCCTCTTTATTCTGTTGTCAAAAAGTGTCTGCAGGTGTGATCGTGTGTCTCCAAATGGAGTTACTCACTCAGCAGTGTCAGATTTTTTTGCCTCTGTTGCTTTAAATTGACTTGACAAAGTCGGTCTGGGCAAATGATTTGTTTCTGTGTCTAATGGCAATTTGTGTTTAGCAGAGCACTATGAACCTCTGCTAAAGTGGTGTCTGATTTGCTGTCTCAATCTAATAACTTATGCTACTAAATTATGACTGGACCAATTACTTCTTGTTTTAAAGTAAAAATTTCTTACTTTCTAAGTTGTCACAGTGGTTTGTGTTTTTTGTTTGCCTGGCTCAATGGCAAGGTCTCATTGGCTAAAAGGCAGGGAGAGAAGTTTGGGTGGGCAATCACTTGTTGTACAAATGGCCCGTCTATTGCTGCTGAGACCTACCCTAGGAATCGACATATTGGACCAGTGAGCTTGCTCCCAGACGCCCCACAAGAGTGTACCACAAGTTGCAGCACTCTGTGTGACAAGATGTATATGTTCAGAGCACCTTGCATCCCTCCTCCTCTGCCCCTCCCCCCCATGGGAAGATGTGAAGGGCAACCAGAAGAATTTTACTTGGGAAGCAAATTATGAAAGAGAAAACAGAAGTTGAAATGAAAAGCTAGGACTACATGTGTGTGGGGTTTGTAGCTGCCAATTGAAAGACATGGGGAATGCTATACGCAGATGTCTGTCTCTGGGTTGGATAACTGGGGGACTTGCAGCGGTGGAGGTTATGGGTGATAGAGAACAACAGGCAAGCAGAAGGCAAAGGGGGCACAGAAGCAGCAAGGCAGATAATGAAGCTGGGGAGTCTAGAAGAGACTGACTGACTTGAGCTGAAGACTGGCCAGCAGCAGCCACCAGCAGGGTGGAGTGAGCAAACTGGAACCGTGATGAGAAGCTTAAAGGGAAAGGATGGAAAGAGAAGCAGGATTGTGTAGGCTGCAATGGAGAAAAAGGGAGCAGAAGTGATTTGTAGAAGTCCTATTTTCAGATGTGACGTGGTAGCTCAAGTCTCATTTTGGTACTTTTGGAAATTCCCTCAAACTCGGGTCTCTAAAGCCCCAGTGCACAAGCTTACCTGCAGAGCCCCCCTCCCTCTGCATACTAAACTAAACTGCCTAACTGAGTCCAGCTTAGCCCAGTATTGTCACAACCGGACACGGCAGCAGGGGTTTCAAATTCGGCTCTTCCAGGGTCTCTGGCAGAGGCCATCCCAGCGTGCTACCTGAAACCCCTCCAAGCCCCCAGCAGAGGCCTCCCCCAAGCATGCTACCAGAGGTCCTCAAGTGGAGATGCCAGGGATTGAACCTGGGACCTTATACATGCAAAGCACACGCTCTTACCACTTGAGCTATGGCCCCTACTACACCCATTAGAGCAGCACTTGCCAAGCCTTTTGCCTGTGTGATCCTATTTTGAAACTTGAGTAGCATAAACATGTGACCCCATTCAGATAGCATGACCACCCACCATTTGGGGACCTCAGCACTGGAGGTAAATTGCTTTCTTACCCCTGTTTTGCAAACTCGCAGCTACTTTAAAGAAACCAACATGGCCCTAAATCAGAGGTTTATGTTTCTTTTAATCTCATATCTGACTCTCTGGAACACAAACAAAAAACAAAACATGTACAAGGAAGACAAGAGGAAAAAATAAAAGCTGTTTTAGGAATGGATTGAAGCCTTTCTTGCTTCTGCTGTGTTCTCAGCACATACCCCTCAGATGTAGGGGTGCTCACTGCTTCCCACAGAGCAGCTTTACGGAATACTTCAAGAGGAGACCAGAACTGTCAACCAAAATCTGTATGAAGATGAAAATGAGGCCAGGCCACTAATCAGCCAGCCGCTATGCAGAATGTCCCAATTCACAGTCAAGTAGGTCAGCCACAACAGTCAGCCTTCCTGGCCATTCTAAAATCTACAGGAGTGTATTAACCCTCCCCCTCCTGCCTGACAGATGAGTGGGTGAATTGAGTGCAGCTTTAAAAATGGGCATGGGGGAGTGGGGCTGAGTCAGAGTGAGAAGGGAAGAGGGGACTCCCCCCAAAACACAAGCAGCAGCTTTATGGTTTTAAGACTTCCTTTAAAAATGGGCCTGACGTGATCGATCATCTCGAGAGAAAGGGTTATTGCTCTTTGCGGATCTGACGATGTGGTCACAACTAGAAAGAAAGGCTGTGTCAAACACTAGGTTTGGGACTAATGTGCACTCTCCCACTGCCCAAGGGGGAAATGCAGCAAACACTTCTGCTCTACAGCGACCCAAGCCAGGCTGGGAATTGGTCACTCTGCTCCTTCAATGGGGCAGTCAGCCCACAGGCGAGCAGAGCAAGCTGTTGGGGGTGGAAGGGAGAAGATCACCTACATCCCAGCACATGGGAGATGTATATCTGAATTAGCCAGGACCCCTGCAGAGGGCAAGGCAATCACCCGATGAGGCTGTAGGATGAAGTCCTTAGCCCCAAAGGTGAGGTTTACAGCTCTATTTCCAGCCCATCAGGGCCAACAGCATTGTAGGGTGGGAAGGGCAGGATCAGTGCTGTTCAGCAGCAAGGTCCTCCCCCCCAACCTGTTGGGAAGTGATGATGGGGACCTGGCTCTTTGGTGGAAGGAGGTGAGAGAGGAGAGAGCTTCAGGGCTCTGCTAGCAGCCAAAATACACCAGCCACCAAGGCTAGGAGAGCACAGGAGCTGTTCGCACCAAAGGGTGCTCAGTGCACAGCAGTATAATTTAAGTGATCCACAGCATTCACTTGGAATTCAAGGTGGGGAGCTGGACTGCAGGTGCTGGCTGTGAGTTGATATGGGGCCCAGCCCAGCCCAGGGAAAGGATACCAGCAAAGGAGATACTAACGATTGTACACAGGTGCTTCCGATGGTCACTATGCTAGGAGAGCTGTCAACAGCAGCGATTGCTCTTTGCCTTCTCGACTCAGTCCTGGAGCAAGATGGACACGATATGGAACAGAAGAGACGATTGCAAAAGCGACAGAGGAACAGGAAACGGGTGGATTATCTTTCAGGGGGGCTAGAAGGGCAGCCCAACCTGAACGCAACGTAAAGCCTGCCCAATCGGCCAGGCTGGGGGTGGGGGTGGCATGTGCGTAACAGTGCGCTTGGCTAAGGAGAAGGGAGTGGACACAGAAGATGGGTGGCCCCAGCTGGAGGATATGCTGCTGCCAACACCCTGAGCTGTACCGCCAGGTGCCAGAGCAGGGTTTAAGGTACAAGCCCAGTGTGTCTCGCTCTGTGCTGCGGGCCCAGAGTCCTACTGAGCACAACAGCTGTGGGGCTGCCCCAGCGCAGGGTCCGGTGACATCAGCAGGCACAGAGACACTCCCTTGGCTAGGCATCCTGGCCCCTCTGCGCCCCGCAGCACAGTCCGGCCTGACTGGGGCAGCTCTGTAACATCCCCTCCCAGCGCCCCTGCTAATATTGTAACAGCAGCAAAGAGCATCAATACCTTTTAGCTCCCACCCCACTCGGTGCTGAACCTGGGACCCCAGAGGTATTTGAAACAGGAGATGTCGGGGGCTGGAAACCCACATGGAAAAAGCGAGCGAGAGAGAGCGAGCTAAGGCCACACTAGGGTCTCTGCTGTACCTTAAACCACTCCATCTCCTCTCAGAGCACATCGGGAAAGGAGGCCGCCTCACAGGGTGGGGGGCCATGGTGCAGGAGACGGGGAGGGATTGGAGGGAAGGGGGAAACGACTGGAGTTGAGGTTGGTTGCCATGGCTTCCATTTGCAGCTGAAAGGTTTAAGGGTTAAAGATCCAAAGTGGTGACCTTTGTGTCCTTTCCCTGCAACAGTCTTGAGTGGCTCCACTTAGATCCTGGGCAACAGCTTCTCAATGAATTCTTTCACTGCCATCATCTCCTGCACAGAAAGAGCAGCATGTTATACTGTGGCAGGCCAGCAGGGGGCTCAGCAGCAGGGCCTCACCCTGGTACAGATGGGCCACCTTGGGCCTGGGTCATTAACTGTGTCCCACACAGCTGTCATCATCCCTGCAGGGATGCAGTCTGCAAATACTACATATCCCAACATGCAAAGCGCCACCAGGACCATAGCCAGATGGGGCACTGCATGCTGGGATGTGCCCCATCTGGCTGGGTGCGGTCTGCTTTATGTTATGGGAACAGGACAAGGTGCCAAGCTCAGCTGGCTGGGGAACCCAAGGAAAAGGTTTGCCTGCTGCCAACTGACCTGCGGGCAGGAGCTGTGCATCATGCCTTGGTAGGTTCTGAACTGAACCCTGGAGGGTGTGACAACGGACCTCAGCTTCTCGGCAGTAAGAGCTCCAAAGCGCACAGGGATCATAGGGTCCATCTCCCCGTGGCACTGCAGAATGGCGATGTCCTTGTTCACCCCATTACTCGCCTACAATATAAAGGAGAGGCCTTGTGGGGGCAAGAACAAGGGGCTGCCCTGGGCACATGGGACTGCTGCAGGACCGACTCCCTGTGCCCAACTCCCTACTCCCATTTCCACTCCAGCACTGGTATCCTCACCCACCCAGGCCCAGGATTAGCTAAATCAGCAGATTCTCACACTAGGCAGTAAGGCTCCCATGGGAGGCTCACAGTGCCATGGCAGGCAAGGAGGCAGCACTGCTTGCCCGCAGGGAGGCAGTCTCTCCCTTTCCCTGCTCTGCTGGCCTGTGAGGGATGCAGGTGGCACTGTGGCAGCAGGTCAGAGAGAGTGGATAGGGGGCAGGTTGGCTGTAGCGGGGCAGTCCCAACTCCCACTGAACTTCCCCTAGGAACTGCAGGTGAGGAGGGAAAGGAGCCAGCGACTCCTGGGCAACGGCCGCAGCACAAAGACAGTCGACCCTCCCCCACACTGGGTGCCAAGATGAGGTGAGTTCCTCACTACCTCTCTGGGCTGAGGGGCTGGACTCCCTGTGGGACAGAGAGAGGGAACTGGAGACAGCTCTGGAGATGGCTGCCTTGCTCCTTGAAAGATTTTCCTGGCTACTACTTGAGAGAGCAGTGGGGTAGAGTTGGCTTGTGGGCTAGAGCTGCCCCCATTTCCACAAAGACTTCCCAGTACAGCCCCCCTTAACAGGTGGAACTCTTTATGGTGGGAGGAGGGACAGCAGAGAATGACTCTGGAAAGATCAGCTCCCCTCAGCTTTCTTGTTTAGCAATAAAAGTTAAGTATTAAGGGGGGCAAGAAGCTATGAATTCCTCTTCTACAAAAAAAAAAGTCTCTTTCACAATTTTGTGTCAGTCATCCTAGAGCCAGCTGAGTGGTTTCTGTATTTGGTCTACAGCACAGATAAGTGGTATTTTAAAAAATCCTTCTGTAAGTAAGCTGTGGTCTGCCTTGCAGACCACGAGTTGCTGCTGAACAAGTAAATGTTTTGCTTACAATTTCCAAAGGGGTTCTCACCTCCATTAAAATTGTTTTAGGGGGATCCACCAATGAAAAAAGGTTGAAAACCACTGCTCTAAGCCACAGCACCTAGAAACAACAGATCAAGACAGGCAAAGCTCTGTACCTGGGGGAAAGCCTTGTGCAGAGGCAGCCAGCAGCTGAGGGCCACGATGCCAGCCAGCTGGTGTGGGCAGGTGAGAGCCGTGTAGAGAGACAGTGCACCACCCTGGAAAGCAAACACAGGGACCCACATCAGAGCTTCCTGTCTGAAGACCATCCCCTCCTACCCCCTCCAAACACAGCAGCACTGACTCCCCCCCACCCCATGGAGACCACACATCCCATCCCCCAAGATGGATAGAATCTGCCACATTAGGGGGCCCCAGAGCAGAGAGGAGGTGACTGTGGGCACAGGCATCAGACAGCCCCTTTGCCTCCCCAGCCCAAGAGGAAATCACACTGTCTACCCAGCCTCTGCCCTCCACATCCAGGGAAGGAGGCCTCTGGAACCCAGCAATACTGCTGTCCCCTCACCTGCGAAAAGCCCCCCAGGATAATACGGTTGGGTGGGATCCCGTTCTTGATCTCATGTTCGATGACCGCTTTAACTGGAAGGCAGGGAGAGAGATGGATTAGCAAGGAAAAGGGCGGAGGGAGGGCAGGGCAGCAGCAATATAGCCAGGCCCCAAATTCCTCTCACACCTAACAGAGGAAGGAGAGGAGGCACCAATACCCAAAATCTTAATAGAAGTGGGGGCAAGAGCCCAAGCAAGACTGTGGTGGAAAGAGTCAAGGGTGGGGAGGTGCGCTCACACCCCGACATTCCCCCACCCCAGCTCCCGGACGCCAGCTGCCCTTACTGCTCTCAGAAGCTTTCTTGATTCCAGCTTCATCTTCAGGCACATCAGGACTCAGTCCCATCAAATCAAACCTAGGAGTGAAGAGGAGCACAATCAACTCCGCAGCACACTTATTTATATAGCACAAGCAAATGGGCCTGGCGCTGAACAGTCATGACTAGAGGACAGGTCTCTGCCCCAGGGGCTTACAGTCCAGGATGGACAAGGGAGAGGGCAACATAGGGAGAGACAGGGATACCTTCATGAAGCTGAAAAGCTGCGGGTGCATAAGCTTAGCTTAGTTAGTGGGGAGGAGGGGGATCCTGAAGGATGAGACAGTAGAGCCAATCTACGGGAGCGAGGAGCTAGGGCAAACCTGACAGAAGAGGTAGGTTTAAAGAGAGATCCAACAGGAGGGAGCAGAACACGTGTACAGGGACGGAGTTCCAAGCATAGGGGACAGCATACTATTATTTGCCATGTGGCCAGGATCCACATGCACATGGGGTTTTCAGAACCCAGAATGCTGTTCCCTGTGCAGATGAGACCTCCCTGCCCTCTTACAACAAACCAGCTTGAGATACTCTCCACCTTTGGGTAATGCCCAGGGTTTATCCCGTCAGAAGTATCTGGCCCCCATCCCAGGACTAACCCAGCAGCTGCCACTCACCACGAGGGCATCACCATCTTCATGTTCAGGGTGACTGGGATCCTGGGCCTGTAGGGAGCAGACAGACAGATTAAACCTTCAGGTAGCCTAGAGGGAAATCCCTGTGAGATTGACAGCAGACTTCCCTGGTAAGGGGGGAGGGGGAAGCAAGAGACATTCCCCCTCACCACCACCACCACCAGGGAGAGCAGGATTTCACCCCTGTGCTTCGAGTGATTTATAGCAAGGCAGCGAACACATGTTCTCCCTCCCCTCGTGGCCAGACTTGGCAATAGCTCTGGTGGCTCCACCTTGGGGAAGAGAGCGGACTCAATAGCCAACATTTCCCACAGCATTGCTAAGTCAGGCAAACACCGGCTGCCCATGACAGGGCATTGACCAGGCCTGTCCCACCTCAAGCCAACCAGAGAGCCAGCCTTTGCAAAGATACCTCTTTGCCCAAACCAGGGGTGGGGTGAAGCAGCACTGCCAGGGGCTAATCCCCATACTCTTCACCCCATATCCACACTAGCAGAACCTTTGTGCCCTGGCTGGGCTCCTACCCCAGCCAGAAAGCCCCCACCTGTCCACTAGCTCCCAGCTCAAATACAGCCAGAATCATTCAACTTGCAAAGCTTCCCCATGCAAAGCCTTTCCCCCACTCCCAACCCCCACAGATCCGACAGTGTTTGGTGCTGTTGCCTAGCAGCGTGCCCTGGGACCTGGACATTTGGGGACTGGGCTCCATGGTTTTACTGCTGAGTTGGGGAGATGCTCTCAAAGCAACAGCCAGACTTTTTCCTTCCTTTTACAGAACAGTAGTCAGAAACCCAGGGTCTCTGCTTTCTCGGAAGTCACGGGACGGTGCTTCATCCAGGAGCGGTGAGTGTGTGTTTTATGGGGTTGTTACTGACATGGGAGCCAGCCTGGCAAGGGGCATTAGCGATGTCCTTCCCTTTGTCTTATAGTCTAATCTCCTGTAGCCAGAGCCCTCTTTATACCAGCCTTGTTTCCTGCCTCCCACCTTATTTACTTTAGATGAGTGCCCTCCTATACCAGCACACCCCTCTATTCCAAAGAAGAAATGTGTTCAGATGCAGGAGGTTCAACCGGGTATCATCCCTGACTCCAAGATGCAGCAGCCCAAAGACTCCCTTGCTCCGGTCTGTTCATGGGATAAGCAAGGGGAGGAATTGGACCAGAACAGCACTATCCAGCTGTGCCTGGGAGCCATCTGCACAGGGCAGGCAGGGCATGGGAGATTTCTGGGCATCTAATAAGAAGGGAGTCGGCAGGCTTTAGAGCAGGAAAGGTTTTAGAAACCCCTGCTACCTCCTGCCACAAGAAACCAGGTGTTTCACCTGGTGGAGAGGGAGCCAGAAGGCACATGGCCTGCTTTAAAACATGAGCCTTCAAAGAGCAATGCCAATTCATCCCAGCAGATGAGCTGGCTTCACGCCAGCCCTCTGCATTTCTTGGTGCACTGGCCAGTGCATGTGCAGCTTACCTGTAATGCACAACAGCCCATGCATCCCTATGCCGCCTCGAGGTGGCAGCAGAGAGCGGATCTGACCTAACACTGATAAAAGCAACCTCAGGCCTTCTGCCAATCAGAACGGGACCCCAACTGCAGCACCCTTCTGCAACTCCACCCGACAAAAGCTGGCTAGTGTCTGGCTCTATCTTCCACTGGTAACTGTGCCTCTTTGGCAGAGACACACCCTGCCTCGCTCTCCAGAGCAGGCGCGGAGGCCACACTTACGCGTGAGGACAGATGTATTTCACGTAGGGGAGTCGGATGGAGGAGAGCGCATCAGCCCAACTGTGCCTAACGGGGGGAAAAAGGCAGGTCAGGACTTTCATTCAAGAGCCTGTTAACGAACAAGGAGATGAGACAAACGCTTCCCAGTAGAGACCTCCATGGGCCTGAGGCTCAAGTGCATAGGGACTGACCCAAGCTTGGTCTCAACACAGCCCGACTCCTCTGTGCCCAGGCCTGATGGAACCAGAAGTGCCCCGCCCCCGCGTAGCACATGACATCCCAGGGCTCTGTGGTCAGGAAAGGAAATGGGGAATGTTTTAACCCGCATCTTTTCTGACTGTCCCCCACCTGCATAGAGTGCCATGACATCCCAGTGCTCCCTAGGGATGGGGATGGCGTGTCAGGAAAAAGGTAGGGTTAAGGCATTCCCCCTGATGCAGCTCCAACCCCATGGACTGCCGTGACATCATGTCACTCCAAAAGGGGGAGGCCTCTTGCCCATGGGTAGCCCAGCCTGAATGGCTTGGGCCAGGAGGAACCAAGTCCAAAAGCACGTCCCCTCGGGTCCTGTCAGGTTCAGGTCAGTATGCAGGATTCTACTTCCCACAGCTTGTATGGGCATCCCTCTACCCCCCACCTCCAGAGAAGCTGGTATCCACCCCAAGATGCCCTAGAGCAGGCACACAAAGCTATTTGGATCTGTGGAGTGGCAGACAGTGGTTCCGGATAGTCCAGCCAACTCTCCCACAACCCAAAAGGCATTTCATGTAGCAGGTCAGAGGTCTCAAACGAGGCCTAATGTCTTTGAGGTGAGATCTCCACCGATGGGGCGCTGTGTGCGCAGCCACCTTTGCTGACAATGCCATCTTAGCCACCTCCTCAGACTAATGAGAATGCACCCGCATCTCCCCCAAGGGATAAAACAACAGATTCTATTTTACTCGCCTTCAAAACACCACCTCCCCCAAGGGAGTGGGATTCTACTGGCTTGCTGGAAAGCCATGAATATTCAAGGCAAAATCAAGGCAGCTGCCAGCCAGAGATACCTACATTACGGTCATACAACGCAGCGCTCTGGAAAATCAAAGTACAGCCATCCCCTTCCCATCTGGGAAAAAGCAATGCCGCCCGCGCCCCCCCCCCCCGGAGGCAAGTGGGGAAGTGAGCAACAGTAAGGCACGTCCGCCTGGCTGAATTCATGGGGTTTATCTGCCCTGATACACTACCAAACAAGCTGTCTTTGGAATCCTACTGAAAGTATGCAGCCCAGATTCAATCAGCCCTACTGCTGACAGCATCCAGAACTGCCAACATACTTACCCTGTGTCTCCGAGCCCATGTAAAAAGATGACCTGTTAATTCAAGCAGAAAACAAAAGCATTTGTCAGCACGACAGCTGGGAAGCAGGAATGGGATTTTAAAAGGAGTCGCGTAGGCTACTGCGCACACCAGTTAGTCACACAAAAAAGTGGAGTCAGACTTCAAAGTCGAAATTCCCAAGCTACCAATGCTGTGCTACATTGTAGAACAAAAGGGATTGATTTGGAAAGGAAAGGTGGGGATGCAGAGTCCATGGCAGAACAGGGGACCTTTTCTCTCCCACAGACCACTTTGAAAATTAGTACAAGCTCCGAGGACTGCACAGGTGTTGCGGGTACTTAAGGGGTGTGCTACCATAGATCCATCCCCAGTCCTTGAGTGCATGCCCTTATCCTCACTCCCTTCCCCTGAGCTCACTCTTGCAGTGATTATGGGGAGGGACTAGATCCAGGATTGGGAAAGGGCCAAATAAAAAGTAGCCATGGCCAAATTTGGCCCTAGGCTGCAGGTTTTCCATCCCTGGTTTATAGGTCAGTGGATCTATTCCTCAGCACCAGGCACACGGGAGATTAGAAGTCCAGATACAGTCAAGCGGTCTGAACAGGGTTCATTAGCCAATTGCCAAGACACATGCCATTCCATGTCGATAGCTGGGTTTGAGGGCAAGCTGATGGTCTCCAGTTATTTACATGTTCCTTAGGGACGTGGCACCAATCCCATTCCATGGGATGTTTAAAGCCCCCAGACATGTACCCCCTGGAGATGGACCAGTGCCCAAGAAGCCTTTTCCTTCTGCTTCCAATTCTGCAGTAAGGTCTGACTTAAGGGCTTGCCTTATAGGAAGCATAAAAGGTCTCTTTCAAGCTGCCCATTAAGGAGATTGGATTTGCCTTTTAGTCTTTTTAGATCTTTGAAAACAACTTCTATCAGCCACAATCCACAAAGCAGTTACTCTGGGGGAGGCCCATCCAAGTGCTATGGACTACTCCACAGTAAGTCATTTGTGAATTGCAGTCACTGAATTTAAATGTGATTTAGGCTCCTGTCTACCTTACAACCCGACATCCCCTGCACCGACCCCGCCCTCCCCGACCCCTGGCACTGGATCTTTTCATTCTTACCCAAAAACAGACACTTTGTAATCAGTGATCACCCAATCCCACACCCCGGGAGCCTTGGGCAGGGCTCTTCCTCCCCTTTGTCAGCAAGCAGAGGTGACCAGCACCCCACTCTGTCACACGGTCTGCAAAATCAACTGCACTTGCTACAGTCAGCTCAGGGAGGTTAGTGATTCTAATCCAGCCTAAGTCAATAGCAAAGGGGTGTTAAAAATTACCATTCGCAGGCGGTTCAGCAACAGACGTGAAACAAGCTTGGAGCTCTCCACGTGGGCCCATGCTACAAAACCAACCCCCATACAAAGTCAGCCCAGAAACCAAGGGGCCAAGTGGGGTTGTTGAAAGACAGTCCTCCCAAGCCTATCAGCCTCCCTGCCCTTGTTGGGGGGGGGGGGGGATCACAGACAGAGCAGCACATAGGGAAGAGCTCAGGGCTGTCAATGGCTGTCTCGCTCTGTTTCTGTGGCTAGAGAACCTGAGCCCCCAGCCTAGCAGCAACACCCCTTTCAAAAGGAGGCAGGAAGGCTTCCCTGGTTACTCCCTCCTTACTGCACCAGTGATACAGTCAGCATAGGAGGCGGGCCTAGGTACAAGCTAGCAGCCTCCCTACCCAAACGCACTGCATATTTAATTGCAAGAAAGGAAGACTTTCTGAACCCACAAGTTCTTTCTCCCTAAGAGCCCATCACCGTTTCATGCTGAGACTAAGCTAAGGAATGGCACCCCCATTGCATTTAATATTGCCCCTGGAAAAAGGGGGGAATGCCAGTTAATTCCCCCTAATCTTCCTGATTGCACCAGATGGAAGGCACAGTGGCCAAGGGCACTCTTACCGCTGCGGTCTCCCGCTCTGCCCCCGAAACGGTCACGGCATCAGCGAGGAGGGGGACAGACATGTTGTTACCACACATACACTGATAGGGATTCTGACAGATGGCACCTGCGGGCAGGAGAGAGACAGACAAGAATCAAGCTGTGAATCCCAGACCTCAGCTTCTGCTGCCAGCAATCTGGCTGATTTGTTAACAATCTCTGGGCAGATGGAGCTGTTCACCTCCAAGTCCTCGGTTCAAAGCCAGTAACAGAGTTGGCTGGAGCCAGCGGGACAAAGGAAACGTGGGGGGCTCTATTCTGATTCCAGTGGATTGGCAAGTTCCCGTCACAAAGTCACCTTTGTTATCAATAGCAGCAGAAACCAAACTGAGATTCTGCCCTCCTAAAGACAAGCAAGGCACATTGCTGGCGTGGCAGCTGATACCCTCCTAAATATACAGGGTAGACAGCCTGGGGGCCATCAGACAAAACAAATGTAGAAAGCAGCTCGATAACCGATCCTTTAGGTCCCTGCAAACCACGCACCCCTCACTCCACTCATCCTCCCAGATACACACAAACATCCCACAAGCCAGTTATGTATTAACGCACATTAGATCAGACGCCAGGCTGCACCACATTCCGTAGGTCTCGGTTCCCTTGATAATCGCCAGACTTCTTTCCTAACTCAAAGTTCACAATTCTAGTGTTCTTCTCTCCCTCATCTTCCCTCCCTTGTTCATATTAGACTGTAAAGCCCTTGGGGCAGAACTAGTCCCTAATCAGAACTGTACAATACCAGGCATGTTGCTGGCACTATATAAATAAATATAAAGTAAAATAATAAAGCCAGCTCAGGGTTTAAACTAAGGACAGGAAACTTGTCCCCTCCTATGGCCACTTTGAAAATGAGTAAAAGTTCAGAGGGAGACATAGGAGTTGTGGGCATGAACAGGAGGAGGTATGCTCAGGATGAGAGAAGGAAGGGGGTCCAGATCTTGGATCTACACCATGGATCCATTTCCTATTCTTGAGTGCAAGTACTCATCTCCACTCCCTTCCTCTGAGCTCACTCTTTCAGTGCTTGAAGATATGGGCTGGATCCTCAGGCCAGATCCAATAATGGCCAAATGAAAAGGTCAGACACTAGATTTGGCCCATTCCCCCTTGTTTAAACCAACCTGACTGGACAGAGCCAGTAATGCATCCCCTCTTAAGATGAGATCACACAATCAGACTACCCTAGGATTTTCATCCCCAAGGTAATCACACTGGAGAGCACTTTTTTTGTGTTCACACAAACCCCGAGTGAGGAGGCTGCCCTGGGTAGATGGTGGTGCATTCTGGGAAGGAGATCTCCATGCTGGTTACCCCTTCATTTGCCTCTGTCCTCAGACACTCACTTCGAAGTAAAAGCTCCTGTTTCTTCAGGGGTTAGAATCTCATTTTAACCACACTTATTGTGTGAGCAAAAGCAGGGTTAGAGTGAGCCAAGGGATTATTAATCTGGAATAAGTGATTGTGTGGACTAGTTCTTGGGTGCATCAAGCATGCTGTGGAACAGAACTCCAGGCCTCCTGGATGGAATGTTCAGGGCAGGAGACAAAGAGGTTCAACTCAAAGCTGCTGGAGCTCTACAACAAGGGGCCACATAGACTGTAAAGCACTGAAACATCTGCATCAACTACACAAGGCAAGAAGCAAGGATAGAAAGCGGGGCCTGGACTTCATCATTTCTCTCCTCGCACTGATAGCTGCAACCTTGAAACTCCCAGCTCTGCATCACACACACAGTGCCTGTCAGCTCCCGGTTAGGATTTCACAGCTCCCTGCCCGAACGAGGGTCCCTGCGCAGCACCCTACAAGGTACCTCTGGAGGCAATGTGTGAAGGACACAGAGAGTCACCAGCTCATATTTCATTGCAAAAGAACACGTTCATCTCAAGCCCAGGAGTCCAAACCAAGCAAATCTTTCCAACTTCACCGCAGCCACTGGGTTAAAGCAAGCATCCGCCTCGCACTACACCTTAAGGTCATGGCTCTTGTTACATCAGCAACATAAATACAGGACAAAAGGAGGGCTTCAAGAGACTGTTATGGCCTCAGCATCATTGCTGCAAGCTGCCCTGATGAGAACTCATAACCAGGTTGAGAAAACATTTCTGCCCTATATTCCCTTACATGAATTTTACACCAAGAAGTCAGGCTGGTGCTAGATCCTAAAAAACAAGGCAAACACTATGCACACGGAAAAGAGCTAACACTTAGCTACTAATACAACCAACACACCACCTCTCAGACCTGATCCATGCCTATTAATACACTCCCCACCACAGCAGGTCAAACAACTGAGCAATATCCCAAATTCTTCTAACTCCATGAAGTGAGCTTCACATTGGTGAAATGTGACAGCTACCAGGAACTCCCAACTCTGATGTGCCACTTTGTGGCAGATGCACACGTCACAGACAAATGAAGCTTCCCGGCACCATCCTGCTAACCTCTCACCTGCAAAATGTTAGGTCTCCGAGGACCGTCCAAGTTGTCAAACTCTCTGCTGAACCTGCCAATGCTCGGGATGGTCTGGAGGATATAGCTCACTTCTCAAGGGGAACCCGTACCTACCAAACCCGTTTCACATGGAACACAGGCATCAATTGCCACCTAATTAGTAACAGGTTCCGCTCACTGATGAGTGGGACTCTACCCAACTTGTTTTGACTCTCACCAGAACCAGTAATCGGATGTTTTTGTATTCTAATGAGATGCTCATTAAGGCTGGTTGCCCAAGGGGTGGGGACTAATGCGAATTTAACTCACATGAGTGAGGTCACTCGAGACCCCCCGATCATGGGCACAGGAGTTTTCGCATTATTTTCCCATTCTTCCGTTAAATTCAGTAACACGAGACAGGGCTCAAAATCAAGCCCTGTCTTGCATAAACTTGTGTTAGTCCCCACCCCTTACTGAACACGTGCAAGCAACCCAAGTTTGACACCCAAGGCCTAAACACACGATGACTGTAAACAGAGATTAGATGAGGTAAAGTAGTTATGATGATGCCTTTTATTTGGGCCAACTTCTGTAGGCGAGCATGTAATAGCTTTCAAGCATCCCAGAGCTATCCAATCAGGTGTCACATAGCTGTAATTAGAAAATGATCAGGAAGCCAGACGTTCAGAGGCCAGGGTCAAGAGGAAGGCAAAAGGGAAATAGCTGATGTGGAAAATGGAGATTTTTGGATTGTTCTCCCTGTTTTTAATCCTGGTGCTTATTAGTACAATCAGCCCGGATATCCTTTGCTAAGCACTACAAGTGTTCTCAGCAGGTACAAGCCACAAAGATAAAGACAGCCCCCACCCTCCTCACTTACAAACCTACAACAAGATGTTTATTCAACAATTCCAGTGAAGTCAGTAAAGTTAAGAACAGCCACACTGGATCAGAACAATGGCCCATCTAGCACAGTATCTGTGTCTGGCAGAGCCCAACGCTAAACGCTTCAGAGGAAGGAGCCAGGTAATTACCAAGTGATTCATTCCCTGTTGTTTCCATCTTCAGTGGCTTAAAGATACCCAAAGCATGTGGCTGCATTCCCTAATCATCTTGCCTAATAGCTCCTGATGGACTGTTCTTCCATGCCATGATCACCATGGAGCAGCACTGTTAGCATTTCGTTAGCAGAAGGTCATCAGGAAAGGTTTGCTGGAAATTCAGCACAATTGTTTGCCCTATTATTTTATCTAATTAGTTCACCCCTCATTAGCCAGAGATAAACAAATCATAATAACCCTATCGTCATCCCAGTGGATACATTGCCATTAGCACAACAGGGATCCCAGAGTTCTTACAAAGCATGGTATCTAATATGCCAAAGATTTTAAACAATAATGTGTTCCATGCCCCACAATGGAGCATCGTTTAATATGATGGGTGCCTGTGAAAGGGAAGGTTAGGCTGAGGACTACTGCAGGATTTCCCAAACAGTTCTTGGAAACAATTCCTTAGTTATGATCTGCAGCCCACCCAACTATTCTTCAGCCATATCCTTTCACAGCTTAGGTTGTGTATGAAGTTCCCCTGCTATCCCTTCCCAGGTCCTTCTTGAACAGAGCTACCCAACTGAGTCCAAGATTATGGTAGTGTCCATTATGCAGCTACTAGAAGGCAACTTTAGGGCTTCAGAAGAAAAAAGCTAGGGTTCTGCATGACCCAGCGTGCCAACAGGCCCTACTACTGCTATTCTCCCAGTAGTGCTGTCAAATCCATCAATGCTGGCACAACCCCTAGTGAAAATTCAGACGATACCATGCACTCAAAGGATCAATGACATGCTCCATAAAGGATCCGTGAGAACACCTCTCTAGTTCCATCTAAGGTACCCTCCCGCCCCCCCAGCGCCTGTTTACTGCTCCTTCCTCACATACAGTCAGCCTTGCCACTTGCCACTGTGGGTGCAAGAGCCTTCTCTTCGGATAGAGAGGGCACGAGCCACACCTGGATCCCTCATAGATAAGACTGTTCTGAAGCTTCCTGTATCCCCCCCATTCCAACAAGCCACATGCCATGCAACTCTCTCCCCCTCCTCATCCGACCCCCCCATACTTAACCCCCAGAACCCCTCCCCTATTCTTACACTCTTCTGCTTTCCGCCTCCTCCCATTCCACTATACCTTCCCCTACCTACCCTCACTCATCCTCCCACCCCAACCATGCCCCCTTTGCCCCTTCCCCCACCACCCCAAAGGCCTCTCTCCTATTCCCCTCTCACAGCCCTAACGCTTCTGCCCTCCTCCCTCACCCAACCATCGACCTTTCACTCCCCCTCTTCCTGCTCTCGTCTCCTTCCCCCCTCCCCCTACTTCACCGCGCGCCCTCAACCTCACTATCCCCGCTCTCCCATCTCCGGGGGGGGGGCCACAGATCCAACCCCTACCTCTCTCTCTCTCTCCGGCTCCCGAGACGCATACTCCCCCGACCGGAACTTCCGGTAGTCAGGCCGGGGTCGCCTGCCGGGAAGTGATGGGACACGCTGTACGGAACCCGGAAGCGGGGCAGCAGGGGGCAGCCATTTTGCTTCTCTGTGGGGAGGGGTGGGACAAAGGAGTTCATTCCCTCTTAGTTCCTACATTCGGGAGTTGTCCCCCCCCAGTAGCCCCTGTGGAGCAGAACCTCAAAGAGCTGGGGGTGGGGAGAAGGGCTTGGCAGCCCATCAGCCTGAGTAGGCGATAGGGTGAGGGCAGAGGAACCAGGAGTAGCAGCTCCCCCACTCCCCTTTCTAAATTGGGATGTAAACTCTCTGGCAGGCAGCGTCAGTACACACGGGGTTCTGCCAGCTTGAGCCTCCTGGTAGCACCAGCTCTAGCTCTTGGCACTGGCGCAAAGCGATGGAACTGGCACTGAGCTCAAGAACTAAATGCCCCAAGGATCACTGCATATGTGAGGAATTCCTGAGCCAGATGCTAGGATAAAACACCGAACTAAAAATCAGATATTTTTTAAAAAATTAAACACAAATTGGGGGGAGGGCGGGGGGGTTCTTTAAGTGAAGTGTAACCTTAAGTTGCATGTTCCTAACCACTTCTGCACCAGGGAAAGGGAGATTTACCATTCCAAAACAAAAGCAGAGAATTAAATATATAAATAGCAGCAAAACATTTGGAACTGGACATCTTTTTCCTTTTTTTTCTTTTATTCTTTATTGCGTGGCCGTCATGCCATTGCATAAAGCACAAAACAACCAAACAATACACTTTTATATTCCATCCATAATAAAATCAAACTTATAATAAAAACTTTAAAAGTTAAAATACAATTTCAACATTTAAACACATCAACTTTTGCATGCATTAGGCCTCAAAACTGCCTTACACAAGGCAGAGAACATCACAGTCACTTGATCCCTATCACTTGTAAACACAACTATGCTAGAGATGAGGTCCAAAGCAAACAAAGGACAAAGGTTATATTTTCGGACAGACATGTCACAGAACATTCGGCTTCTAGTCGAGTGTCTGGTCTGGGCCCTCAAGGCTAGAATCAGCCTCTCTTTGCTGTTTGAATTTAATGACCCAGCATAAGTTATTGTTTAACGTTTATATGCAGCCCTTGGGGGAGGTCGTGAGAGGGTTCGGGGTGCGATGTCACCAATATGCTTATTTAGGGGAGGGGGTGGGTGGGTTAAGGGTTTATCTCTCCTAACCTATTTGGTTTAAATATCCCAGGCCCTGTTTTAATATTTGATATTGCATATGTTTTAAATGGTTTTATATATTGTAATTTTTTTTTTTTATGGTTAGAAGCCGCCCCGAACTGTTTTCAGGAGGGGCGGGGTATAAATTGAACAAATAAATAAAATAAAAGAAGGTTCCAACCGCCTGTATGGTTGTGACTGAACCACTACCAAGCAACATACCCACCAAAAATGGTGCCGGGCAGCCCGGGAAAGGGGCCAATAAAGGAACCAGGAGCTTCTCACGCATCCTAGCATACGCAGGGCACACCAATATAATATGAATTAGGAATTCAACCTGCCTTAATGAACATAGGCACAAGCGTTCAGCCAACGGGGTACCCTTATATCTGCCGGAGGTGTATGCGGAGGGAAAGGCATTTAGCCTAGCAAGAAGGAAAGCTCGTCTCGCCACCGGTGGTAAGTCCTCCCCAAGATAAGACTTTGGTGAGGAGGATTCATTTGCCAATAAGGGATAAGGACCCAATACTCTGATCTTCCCAATCTCGGCTCGCGCCTCCTGACGTGTCACATCCATCAGTCTCATAATCAGCAACTTTCTCGCTCCTTTGTAACCGAGTGACTCCAGGGATTCAGGGGAAAAACCCGGGTGCCTGATTTTATCCAGCACCCTAAGAATCCAGGGATTGGAACACTTGTCGCTCAGGTCCAAAAGAGCCCAGGGAGCCGCAATATTAAAATGCAGGCGGAGCCAATAGGATATGGCTCCTTGCCACACCCTAACTTGCAGGGGTAGAAAGCCACATTCTGAACATAGGGCCAAATTGGGGGAGGCAGCCGGTGCCGACAGAATATCCCGGGCAAACCCAGACTGGATCCTCTCCAGCAGCAAAAATTTATCCAGGGCCCAAAAATGTGCCCCATATAACAGCTGCGGAATCAGTTTGTGCAAATAGATGTTTATTGGGGGGGGGATCAAATACCCACCCCGCGCCCTAAAGAATCTTACAGTATTTTTAGAAAGTAACCTGGCTTTGCTTAGGGCCACCTGAGTTTGCACTACCCAGGCCCCATTTGATTGGAATATCAACCCCAGATATTTAAATGCTTGTACCTGGGCAATTTCCTTGCCATCAAGCCACCATCGATGAACCACTCTCTTTTGGGTGAACTGCATAACCTTAGATTTTTCCTGGTTTATTTCTAATAGATTTGATCAACAATAATTCCCAAAAGAGAGCAGCAGCCGCCGCAACCCAACCTGGGAGCGTGATAATAGCACCTTGTCATCCGCATAAAGAAGGCACGGCATAGATGTCTTACCAACACGGGGCGGATGATGTACTGGGGCCGCGAGGGTCTCCAAGATGTCATTAAGGTAGAGGTTAAACAGGGTGGGGGCTAAAATACAGCCCTGTCTCACCCCCCCTACCAACCCTGACAGGACCAGACACTTCCCCCTGGTTGGCAAGTCGCACCACTAACGAGCTGTCCCTATGAAGATTAACAATCAGATGGAGACGTCTGGGGTCCGGGTTGAGGGCCACAAATTTCCCCCACAGCCGCTCCCTGGGTATAGTGTCGAAAGCTGCCCTCAAATCAATTAAGGCGGCATACAGCTCCACCGGAGGCCTGGTAAAACTCTGGATAAGGTGGAGCAAAAGAGAACAATGGTCGTTGGTGGACTTCCCTTCCTGAAACCCTATCTGGGCATCAATCAAGATGCCATTTCGCTTCAGCAATTCCTTTAGCCTAAACAGGAGATATTTAGCATACAGCTTACTTACAGTACTTAAGAGGCTAATTGGCCTGTAGTTGCTAGGCAGCATAGGATCCCTTTTTTTAAAGATTGGAACCACAATAGCCTGGCCCCAATCTGATGGAATATTACCAGATTCATTAATTCCGGTAAAAAGGGGGGCAAGGATTGAAGACCACCAACCACTTCCAGCCTTCAGAAACTCCACTGGTATTCCGTCACCCTCTGGTGCCTTGCCAACTTTTAGGCTGCCAATCAGGTCCTCTATAAGTTGTTCGGACACTGGCTCCCAATCTGGAACAGATTTTGTCAGCGTTAAATCAGTAGTTGGAGCATTGGTTATCCCATATAGTATAGAAAAGTGGCTCTCTCACATAGCCTGCAAAACCAAGCATACGGTGGAGGTAGTCCTATCACGCCCTATGCACCTAACCATCCTCCAAAACCTCAGGGGATTTAATCTAGCAGCACTATCAAGATCCTCCCATGCTTTCTTAGAGGAGAGACTCCTTTTAGTTGCCAAAAGAGTCCTATATTCTTTCCTCTTATTCTGTAGCTCCCTCAAAAGAGAATCCCCGTGGTTGCTCCTGAAGCACCTATACATATGACGAAGGTCTGTCCTTGCCCGACGACAGTCTGCATCAAACCACTCAGGGAATTGAGATTCCCTCTGCTCAGAGATGAAAGGACCCTCACTATTCACAGTATTCACTGTGAGCAGAGGTAGTAACCATTCCACCAACCTCTGATAACTTAACAGCCGTGCTTCCTGGGTAGAGGCTTTCCTTATCCCCTGGGCAAACTGCAAACCTGTAGCGGAACTCAGCAAATCCATCAACTCCCGTTCCAATGGGAGGCCCCAACACTTACGTGTTCTCCCTTCGTGCCTATCCCTGAATCTCCTGCAAGTGGATGGCTCATCAGGGACCAAGCAGATCAGACCCCTCATAAAGAATATCAGGGGTAGATGATCGCTATTGAGCCGAGACCCCACGTAGAAGGACTCTATACTCGGAGTCAGGTCAGCCAAAATGGCTAAATAATCGGGAGTACTACATCCACGGGGGGAAAGATAAGTAAATTCCCCGGGTTGAGCACTCCAAAAACGCCCGTTAAGTACATAAAGATCCATATGTTGTAAACATTTGGCCAAGGCTACCCCACTGGAATTTAGACCAACATCCTTTGTCCACCTCTGCTCCAGCAGAACATCATTCTCGTCTATCCAAAAGTCCCCAAGTTGACTTAAATCTAAATCCGAAGAGCCCATGCAGGCATTGAAGTCCCCAGCTACTAAAAAACCTGCTTCTGGAAATAATTCCTGGGAGCTATCAAAAAAAGAGGACAATTCTGTCCATATAGTATCAACATAATATGGCAAATTACGTGGGGGAATATACAAACAAATTACCCAAAAAATCGATTAGCTACCTCCAAAAGACAGCCACAGCCACCTGGTGGTTCATGTGGCAGAGCAGACGCCCTCAATCCACCAGAGTTCTTAGCAAAACAAGCTGTTCCCCCACTAGGTCTATCCTTACTCAGGGCTGGGGACGCCCCTCACCAAAATACCTTATACCCCGCAAGTTCAGGTTTATCCACAGCCCAAGTTTCTTGGGCCAGAATTACATCAAATCCAGAGAGGAAAAAATTCCCATCTGGATCTTGAACCCTAGCCTTCCAGCTTGCCACATTCCAGGATATCACCCTGAGGAGGGAGATAGTACCCCCTCCGGGAAGTCAATCCACCTTGGATTTCCTCACCGCCCACAACTCCCCATCTACCTCTACTGGCACATGCCAGTTACCGTGGCCCCTCCGAGTCCACCAGAGTTCCTCCCAGACTGGGGGAGGCGAGGTTCCCCTCTATTTCTAGGGGGGTAACCACCCCCCATCACTAGCTCATTTTCAGCAGACCCCCACATCCTCCCACGAATTATTAACCTTGAATGAAGCCTCTCCCAGGTGTTCAATCTCTACTACATCCTGTTTAGGTTGGAGGCAGAGGGCAGGGCTGCCTATTTTGGAGATCTCCAGCATATGGTAATTAGAGTTAGGTCCCTAGCACAGGGGTTTTACAATCTAGGATACACAAGGGAGAAGAGAACATAGGGAGACAGGAAAAATTCACAAAGTTGAGAATTTGGGTGCACACGTGCTTAGTTTAGTTATAGGGGAGAACAGGACTTGAAGGATAGAATCTCATGATTTCAGTAACTGGAGTTTAAAGAAACAATTGAATCAAGCAGGTTAGTAAGCCTGGACAACAGGAAAGCCATGCCCAGGAAATAAATATTAGCATAGGCAGCTAAGATAAATCTGGGTCATGTAAGCCCACACCCTTCTGCCATCTGGTTTCACTCTGCAGCTGCTGTGCTATTCTCTCTGTTTTAACCTGCAACACTCATGGGAGCAACCAGGAAGGTATCTGACAGACACAATGATCCTCTGAGCTGATAGCATGATAGTACAGGCACAAATCCCAGTCACCGCCGGGATTTGTGTCTGCTACTGCTCAGAGGACTACCTATTAGGACTACTGAAAGCCCTTCCCATGCAGCCTTTTAGAAACAGAATCTTTTCACGTGTGCGCAAAATGGCCACTGCGGGACTGTGCCAGGGTGGGTGAGACTGTTCTTGAATAGTTCCGCTCGTTCCTGGCCGGAAGAACTCTGCGTGAGTCCCACAGGGATCCATTCTGTCCCCTCTCCTGTTCATGTACATGCAGCCTTTGGGCGAGATCGTGAGAGGATTTGAAGTTAGGTGTCATCAGTATGCAGTCTTGGTGTTTGCCCAGTGTCTGGCTGCGGTGGGGGATTGGATGAGGATGAGCTGTCTGAATCCCAACAAGACGGAGATGATGTTGGTGGGTAAGGATGAGGGAGTGGAGGCCCCCATCATTGATGGGGCGCATCCCTCATATTCGGAGTCCAGGTGGCAGCTGTGGCGAGGAGAACATTTGGTAAATTACATCTTGTCCGACATCTTCGGCCATACATCTCAGGCTCCAATCTTGCCATCGTCATCCATACGTTTATCACCCCGAGACTGGACTAGTGTAATGCACTCTATGGGGGGCTACCCCTGGTGATGACCTGCAGCTGGTGCAGACTGTGGCAGCCCATCTCCTTACGGGGACAGACCGCTGGAAGCACACAACACCGGTGCTCCGGTCTCTGCACTAGCTGCTTATGGTCTTCCAGGTCCGCTTCAAGGAATTGGTTATTACCTTTAAAGGTATTACCTATACGTCCTATACCTAGGACGTATACCTATTGGCATACATACGTCCTAGGTATAGGACGTATACCAATAGGTATACATCCTATTGGAATACCTATACCTATTGGTTATTACCTTTAAAGGTATTACCTATCGTCCTGGACCCCACTTACCTGTGGGACCGCCTCATCCCTCATGTCCTGAATTGACCCCTGCAGTCGACATGGGGCGCCTTCTTAAAGGTTTCCCAGGGAGCAACATTTGTGAGGGTGTTCTCGGTGGCTGTGCTGCAGCTATGGAATTCCCTCCCCATAGGGATGCACCTCTCTCCAGCTCTCCCCTCCTTCCATAGACAATGTAAGACCTGGCTGTTCTGCCAAGCATTTGGTGACGGGAACAGGTAGTGGGTGGGTGGGAGTGTGGGTGGTTTTTTTGGGGGGGAGGGGTTATTTTATCAAGCCTTACTTCATGGTCTTAATCTGCATTTTTAGATTATACTGTATTTATATATATTTTTATTGTGTTTTTATCTTGTTGTACACTGCCCTGAGCTGCCATTGGGTAGGATAGGGTGGTATATAAGCATTGTTATAAATATAAATAAAACATGTTTGCAACTGTCCAGCCCTTTCCAAAATGGCACCAGCATCATCTGTGCCATTTTGGAAAAGGGCAGCCTTTATGCACATGGGTAGAGCCATAATCCCATGAGGGTGGGGGTGTCAGGGATACAGATCCACACCCCCACCCTCCAGGGCCAGTAGTGGGCCTCAGGGAATGGGGCTGGGGGAAGGGTGGAGCCCATGTTCTAGGCAATAGGGGTGGTGGGGGGTTAGGGATGGGTATTTTCCTGTCCCAGCCCCTTTTTTTGGGGGGGGTCCAGTTTCCCTTTCTATTGAAGTAAATTAAATTTCCCATTGACTTCACAGGGGAGGCAAACAGAACCATAATCCAAAAAACAAAACAGGGATAAAAACAAAAAGGTTCTGTGTCCCACCCCTCTTTATTAGAGACAGGTCTCTACCGAGAGGGAGGAATGGAGAAGAGGGCTTACAATCAAGGACAGATAAGAGAGAGGGAAACATTGGGAGAGAGACAGACATTCATGAAGTTGATGCACATGCTTAGCTCATTATACATATTGTATTGTTTATTATATTGTTACAAGAACAATAAAGTATCTTCCATAATGTTTTCTACTGAAAATTGCTCTCTCATCTGTTACAGCCTCCTTCAGAACAGGGGCAACCAAGAGGTAGATTGTAATCTACACGTGAATTACAGACGAGTCTCCAGTAGATCATGATGTGCAGAGGGGAGACTAGACTCTCAGAGATTGCCTCTAGAGAGGGAAGTAGGACCAGCACCCTAAAGAGGAGATAGAGCTCATTCAGTGTGGCGGGAAAGGCTCTCTAAAAGAGGGTGCTTCTATCAGGGGCGTAACTAGTTTAGGATGGGCCCAGGGACAAAAATGTCCATGCCCGCCCCCTTGTTCCTGCTGGTGGTGAAGCTGCCTGCCAGCCTAGGGGCACCTCCCAGCTCGGCTAGCCTGGGGCACCGGGCTGCTGGTGCTCAGGACTTACTTGCTCTCTGCAGAATGCTGCTGGGCCCATCCATCTTCTGGCTCAGTGGGAAGCTGGGCCCATGGTGCACTGTCTGTCTGTCACGGCTCACTGCCCGCATGCTGGGGTCAAGCACGGCCAGCAGCAGCATCATTGCTGCCTCAGTCCATCCGAACAGCCCTAGAGGCTGGGGGCTGGTCGGGCTCAATACAGGGAGTGCTGGAGCAGAAAGGTGTTTGCCGGCGGCTCCACTCGTGCTGCTGGGCACCTTCCCACCCTGGCTGGCCTCCCTTGAGCGGGTCCAGGCTGGTGGGGAGAACTCCTCCTTCATGACACGGCACCATGGTGTCACCACTGGGTCTTGAACCCTTGGCCTGGGGGGGGGTTGGGACACACTGCCTTTGTGGCTAATGCCACCTCAGACCGTGTTAATCAGACAGCTTCCCCTTTCTGTGTCATTCCCCAAGTCTGTTCCCCTGTATTGCCACACCCGTTCCCCAGCTGTACCTTGTCTCCCTTGTTCTGTCTCCCAGCTTCCTGATTGGCCACTATTAGTATTTAAGCCAGGGTGTGGCCACAGGAAGCTGTGGGAGTAGCTGCTTTTACCAGTGTGTATTATTGGATGGTTGTGCTCTTTGTCTGTCCCCAGCTATCTTGTCTTCTGGTCTACTATTGTGGGCTTCCGTGTAAAGAACTTGGGAGCCCTGTGGTTTCCCCTTGTGTTTAGGGTATAATAGTGCTGTTTCTTCCTCTGTATTGTGGATCCTGGTCTCCCTCCTTGTGACCCCGTGGATGTTGTGGTGTTTGTGTGTCATACTCTAGCTTTCCCTTCTGGACATAGTTCTTGCCCTCTTTCGTCCTGCTCCTGTCCTTCCCATTCTCCTCTCTGGCTATAGCCTTGATCCCCTGTAGCTTTGTTCCTGTTGGGGTTTTGGTTACAGAGTCCTGCTTCCTAGCCCCGAGGAGCTCCCCCTTCTTTTATCCTGTCCTGGCTTACCTCCCTCAGCCTAGTTTAGGGTTCCCCCCTCCGCGCCCGGTCCTGTGCTTCCCCCCCTTTGCCCTGTCGGGTCTCCCTTGTTTAGGGTGCTCCTTATCTCTCTGGTCTGGCTCCCTCTATGGTTGCCTGTTCTTCCTGAGCTTTGCCTTGTCCCCCTCTCCCCTAGCTTGCGTTCCCTCTTGGCCTGGCTCTCCTCCTGCTCTGTCCTTACCTTGCACCCCTTTCCCTGTATCACCTCTGGTTACTTTCTAAAGCTTCTGGTTCCTCTCTTGCTTGAATCCCCTCAATGAGTCACCTCCTCTGCGGCTGGGTTACCCAGTGGCAAGAATGAGAACTATCTCAGCATACTCAGGAAGACTGGCTGAGAGGTTTTTCCTTCCTGGCAATTCCCCCTCCGGGGTACTCCGGACCCCTTCCCCTGTTGTCCTTTGGTTATTGGTTCCCCTAACACCCGTTCCCGTGACACATGGGGGGTGAGCTGAGTCATGAGGCTTGAGAGTGTGACCTGGTCTGCCCACCCCACAGCCTGTGGTTGCAACATTGTATCAGACATAATGTTGCAACTGCGGGCAGGGAGGAGCCCACAACATTTAAAAAGAAAAAGGGGGGGGGTTAGCTACCTTGGATATTGGGCCCCCCAGCCGGTATGGACCCCGGGACAAACATCCCTGTTTGTCCAATGGTAGCTATGCCCCTGGCTTCTATTCACTCCTGAGACTAGTTGCTGAGGTGTCCTAGAGATGGCAACCAGAGGGAGGGAATCCACCAGCCTAGAACACCAGAACCAGCAGGTGGGGTCTTGGTAGATTGTCTGCAGTGGATACCTGGATCAAGCAGATCATGAGCACTAAGTCTAGCCACCCCTTTTTTTTTGGGGGGGGGGGGGGAGAGGAGAGAGAGAGAGAGAATGACAACAGATCCTTTTCTTAAATGGCAGCTTCCCCTCCCAGAGTGATAGTAAGACACTGGACCTGTCAAAGATATTCCAGTCTCAACAGCAGACTCTGGGACGCATACAGGAGCACTGGTCCATCAGCAAAGGTGACTGGGCTGCTTCTTTGCCTGAGAGAGAATACTGAATTTCACCTCATCCACCTCTGGCTTACGAAAGCAGCCATCAGCACTCCCATTTGTCAAGATGACTTGTCATGATGCTGCCTAGACTCTCAGGATCGTTACACACAAGGCAGCTACTAGACAGCATGCCAACAAAATTTAATCCCATTCCCTCCTTTAGCAACAGAAGAAAACTAGTTCCTCAATCACTGTTACATAAGGGCACATTCATACAGCCCTCCCTGGGCAGGGGAAGCAACACAAAGCACAGCCTGTGCAAGCTTCCCCCATGGGGGTAGGGAGGTGCACAAAAATGGGTTGCGCAGCAAGAACAGCACATACTGGCTTTTCCCTTTCAGCAAGAACCGGGCGAATGCTCTCCAACTTTCCACAGCGAGCTAGATCCTCAGGTCACAGCTCCTTCCATCTCATCCCTTTCCCATGCCAAGGAGCAGAAGGCATCCAGGCTACTGCACCTCCAGGAGGAGGTTCTGTGCTAGTTCGGCTGCTATGGACACCACCCCCGTTTGGGTATGCACATGCAACAGAGTCCCAGTCACTGTAGCTCTTCAGTTAAACCATGACTGTTCAGGTGGCTTGTGAAGCAGTCAGGACTGGGTGTCATGGGTCTAGGTGTACAGTGGACTAGGACCTCATCCAGATACAGATTAGTACACACACCCATGTGTGACACTCACTAGACATGGCAGGTGCAAGGCAAGAATTAGAATGACATCACACCTAACAAATCTCCTCACACAGAGCTCTGATAATGGGATACAGGAGCGGATCCATAGCTCATGTGGCATGACAAATTGCCACTCACACAGAACGGTGTGTGGACAAGGCCCAGATAAGCCTCCTCCAAGAGGCAAATTTAATGCTACAAAATCCAGTAGAACTGCAACTTGGAGAAAATGGACTTCATTTCCCCAAAAGAAAAAGACTACCCATACTCAGCATGAAAATGAAAGTAGTGATAATTTTTTCAGCCACTGTACTATGGTACAGTAATAAAGGAGTCTCTATCCCAATCAAACAGGAAAAAAAACAATTGTGGCAGACAGGCAGCTATGTGAACATGTTACAATCCCTATTTCTGAAAGCAACGGAAAAAAGCTTTGGCTGCAGTGTTTCACTCACTACTGCAACTCTGGACCCACCAGCCTGTACTGAAAGAGACCAGTGTACCTCATTTATGGTTTCCAACAACATTCTACAATCCATAGGTAGGACTGAAGATGCTGTTGCCTTGCTAAACTGCTGTCTAAAGGGTCTTTATAAGCTGTTAATCTTCACCTGGAGTTCCAACAGCATATTTTAAGTTTATGAAAGGATGTTTTGCAGCTTGCATAAGCCACCATTTTCTAACAATAGTATTAACCACAGAAGAGTCTCATGCTGCTAAATGCATAATTCATTTGTGTGACATTGTGTTGAGCATGTTTGTTCAACTACCAGGGATAGTGTTTTTCTGCTGACTCTGCTGCATATGGATGTGTGCTTTTGAAGATAAAGCACTAGGCATATTCGCAGCTACCTGGACGTAACAGCATTGCACCAGCCAGGGACACAAGGAGACAAGAGATTACCTCTGCCAGATTTATTAGAAAAAATTCACCACAATGGTTAGAAAGTTGCACCTAGGAAGAACGCCTAAGTCTTCAGCTCTCTGGGTTTTAATACAGTTGAGACTCCACATCAACAATAAAATGTTGTCCACAATGGTACACACAATGCTGTCAGTGCTTTCAGTAAAACCCCAACAGTTACCTCTCAGTTCTATCCCAGCATCTAAATCGCACTGCCATTCTGAAAGAGCCACTATCCCCTGCATAATATTAGTTTCCTCTTCATTCCACAGTAATGCAGGTGAGGGTAACTGCAGAATACAATATTAGAAATCTGCTTGTGCGCAGTACAGAAATAACCCCACATCAAGTCACTGCTAGTCTCGAACTTCAACCCCCAATTGTGAAAATCTGATAAGCAATCAAAACATTTCATTCTCAAAAGACATTTTCCTCCAAGAACAGGGTTTCATTAAAAAGAACCTTGAATGAGGCCATAGGCCAAACACTGCACCGAACTGCTCAATGCTCTCATTTTCCATTAGAAATGATGCTATTAACTCCAGTATTAAGGAGTAATTCTGCAGGAAGCCCAGGAAGCGATTGTTCAGTAGGGCTATTTTACAGCGATTTCACACATTTGGCACACTGTGCTTTCCAGGACAAAGACCAAAATAAAGCTTATGACACTCCTGAGCTTGAAGGTTCCACTTTCTTCCAACTCCATCCGACAACAACTCCACATACCGCTGCGTAAGCCTGCAAGAACACCTCCAGTACTCCTGTTAAGAAATGAAGTGTGTATGCGGCGTGAACTGCTTGACTGTGTGATCCGAGGGGTTGGCTGCTGCTTCGTAGTTGCAAATGGTCACTTCATGTCGATGAGCCTGAAAAGAAGAGGTATTTAGTCAAGTGACTCAAGGTTCCGTTCCATCCCCTACCGGATCAATGATTGTATACACTGGGGGGTTGGGAGTTCAAGATTCATCTAGTCCAACCTACAACTAGACCACCTCCAAGTGCCACTTTTGTCCAAAAGGGAAAGACAAGCCCTGACTACAGAAATTCAGCACTGACTCATGAGACCTATTCAACCACAGGACTGCATGCCTTTGATGCCATACCTGGACTGGCACTTCAGATCTACAAAAGCAAGTGAGAGCCAATTCTAGTCAGGGCCCCAAGCCAAATGTGGGACTACGATTTGTGGATTTCCAGCAGAATCCCCCTTCCCCCGCAGAATCTCCTGCCCTGCTTCTCCCAGTGCAGAATTTCCAGCCTGCACAGGGGAGACACGGGGCAGGAAATTCCATGGGGAGGGGGACGACAAAAACCTTGGGGCTCCTCCTCGTAGGGCAGGCTGTGTTGGGTGGGTGGGGTCTGCCAGGGCTTGCCTCTCACACACACACACACACCCCCCAAGCCTAGCAAATCAATTCATCCGGCAGCAGCTCCTTCTGGCCACTCCCACAGGGCCCCCCAGAGTGGCGCAGCCAGATGATGTCATCTGGCAGTGTCACCCTGAGGGGCCACATGGGATAGGCCAGGAAGCGGTCAGGAGACAGATGGGGAGCGCTGAGAGGAGCTGCTGCTGCCACCACCTAATGAATTTATTTGCCAGGCTCGGGAGGGAGGCAAGTCCTGGCAGCCCTCCCCACCCAGCACACTGAGGCACAGAATCAGGTCCTGAGCTGCCCAGAACCCCGCAGAATTTTTTTTTAAATTCCGTGGGAGAATCAGAGCCCCGATTCTAGTTCAGCCAGTTCTTATTAACAATCTTACTTGTGACAAGGGCCCTGTAAAGATTAAGACTTTTCAAGGGAATTCATGGCAGTGTCACAGGTCAGATATTTCATCACAGAACTATAGGATGGGAAGGGACCTCAAAGGGTATTTGATATTTATCCAATGGCAATAATGGATTTCCCTAAAAAGCCTGTGGGAAAGGAGGTAAAACAGGCTCAGATGCCACCACTCATCCTTGAAGCTCTCTCCCCACCACTAGAGCTTTCCACCCTTTTGTCTCCCAACATCTTCATGGTCCACAACCCCTTTCACCCCGTTCTATGGCTTCCACACACTGGGAGCTGCAGATGCTGAGACTCCCAGCCAATCTACTGGCTGGCTCAGGCTTCCAGCTAGATCGGGAAAGGGGTGCAGAAGGGAGACCTGAGCTGTCCACAAGTCAGAATTTTATTGGTTTCATGGATTTCTATCTATCTAGCTGCTGAAAGAACACTATGCATAAGGCCCAACTCAAGAGTTGGACAAATCCGTCAGCAGCGCTAACACTGCCTGCTTCTTTATGAGCAGCACACTGGAATCCCAGCAGTGTGCATGAGATACAGGGAAAAGTGCTACACATTGTGTGGATCCCATCTGAATTAGCCACAATAGCCTCAGGCATAAGGAAGCCTGGAAAGTGATAGAGATTTTTAAAGTACCCCCACACTCGGATGTATTCCACAAAATTGGGTCTAAGCAGTTCTTCCTGTTTTGTGCACATTATCTGTTCCTCTCTCACCTCTGTCCACTCTCCTTTCAGGCCTATGTAGTAAATCTTAGTTGTCTCAGCTCCAAAGTTCTTTGAAATGTGGATGGAGAGATGGTAAACATTTGAGAAGCGAGCAATTCTGGAAGAAAAGCAAAATAAAAGTTCAGTGTTCAGCTTATAAACCATACATAGTCCTGTGTAAGAGGGATATAGGAAACTGCTTCAGAGACTTAAGTCAAGAGGTCACAGCAGAAGTTCAACCTCACAGGGTGTGAAAAAACTCATTTTTATATTGTTTCATGTTTCAAGACTGCCTCCTCCCCTGTGTTCTACCATCACTATCCCCAAGGTCAGCCAGGGTGGCCTCTTGCCGATTCCCTCACTGCACCAAGTTCACATAACAAGGGTGAGCAGATGCATTCTCACAGTCTGGCTGCTCCACAGCTCTGGACCCGCTGCAAATTTGCCAAAGGTCAAGCATCTTCCAAAGGCAATGCAAGTCATTTTTTGGCCAGGCATTTAGTAGGTGGGGACAAGGTCTACGAAGCAACTTTAACGGGAATTTTATATTTGTATAGTTTATATTTTTATGGGTTTACTTTTGTATAATTGTATACAGTATATATATTGTTAACTTACCCACCCCGAGCCTTTGGGGAAAGGAGGATTAGAAATTTAAATAAATATGTATGTAAGTGGACCCCAGGCACCAGGCAGTCTGGCTAGATAATGACTCCTTTCGGTCAGGGTGGGTATCCACCCTCTCCTTGTTTTGTCACTTGAGCCAGTTCTGTTCTGCCTCCCCTACAGCTCACAAAGGAGGCATCCAAGATAGTTTCCCTACCCGTCTGCAAAGGATCTTAACGCACCATCAAGTGTCGATTCCTCACTCAATACAGAAATTTAGAGACGTGCTACAAAGGAAGGCATTTCCTGCCCCACAACTAACAGATGCATCAATTCTAGGGAAGTTAGCTCTGCACATCCCCTACTGCAATGAGAAGAGCCTCCATCCTACTTTGTGGGATACTCCAGCTCTCCTATTACATCTCGATTCAGGCTGAACATCTGATCTGCTTCTCTGGCTGCATCATCAAATGACATTTGAGGAATGTTCTTGAACCTGAACAAAGGCAAACAGCAAGAATCAGACAATAGTTACTGTAATCATTTATCTGCCCTCTGCTACTATCACTGGGTTATTCCATTTGCTTTCTATTGCAAGAGTTACCTTACTGGCAGCCAAGACAGGACTTGCATTGCAACTAACGCAGCAAAGAAACTGCAGACAGGAAACAAAACTGAACCGCAAAGTTAAGAAACTTCTGTGGAGCAATTAAAATTTCAGCATGCAGGCCAATGAGCAAGGCAAAGTGGCTGCTACCCCCTAGTGGAAAGAAGTGGTATCATGATGCATGGTCCTTAAGGTATCTGTCACAATTCCTACGTAAAAAAACATCCAAAAAGGTCACTGACATTTTTTTGGATGTTTGTTGGATCCTTGGATCACTATACCTGTAAGTGAATTTAGGACAGCTGCTTCTGCACAATATTGTGGAGACATGGCCTAAGCCAATGGTTCTCAAAACTTTCTGAACTGCATCTGTCCACCTCCCCACTCCCATGTCCTCTTCCTCTTATCTGTGGTAGCAGACACTCCCCCCCCCCCCCCTCCCATCACACATACATAGGATACACCTTGCACATTCTCCCCCTTCCCTTGCTTCCCCACGTCTCTCCCCCCTCTATTGGAAATTCCCTCAAGATCAGCCAGAGTAGAGCTAGGTATTTGCCAACTGTGTTCCTGGTAGTGCCCCCCTCTACTCCTTCTGTACCACCCACTTTGAGAATTATTTGCTTAAGCATAGGACAGGGAGGCAGTTAACAAATCTGAACAGAGCTCTATCAGACTCCCACTGCAGCGCTAAGCCAAGTTACATCTTCTTCAGTGCCCTCACAAATTGGCAATAGCAGCACTGACTTCATGCTCTGAACTTGGCAAGCTAATAGTATTGTGGAGAATTTCATATTTAAAAGTTCTTCAAAAAGATCACAGCGACAGCTATTCTAGGGGTCAGTTTCACCTACACATTTAATACAGAAGAAGCAGAAGCCTGCAACCCAACTAGAGCTCCCAAGGCTCTAGCGAAGCTTCTCAGCTGTGGGAGAATCACCCTACCCTGAATAACATGACATCACATTTCTTTGTAGTTGGCGTGGACATTTTGAAAGGCGTGGGGAATGCCTTAACACAGCCCTGTGACAGTGCTCCATGAGGGGTGTAGCAACACTTTAGCCCTGCACCTTTTCTGATATGTTCCCTGCCCCATGACATCATGGCATTCAAGGGGGAAGAGGGCCACCCACACACTTGGTCTGGGTCTCTCCTTCTGTTCCCCCTTCCCTGTCTCCCCTCCCCTGTCTTTAGACTGTAAGCTCTCAGGCAGGGACCGTGTCTATCTTATTTGTTGTAAAACACTAGGTACATCGCTGTTGCTATATAAATGCTTATAATAATAATAATAATAATAATAATAATAATGAGAAGTATCATGTTGATCAGCATCTACTGTCCAAGCAAATACACAACACTCTCAGCATAATATTCTGCTGGGACTGTACCCAGCTTCACTTACAATCTCATCTCCGATGGGTGCGTATCATCATCATCTCCCATCACAATTATCCCTTTTAATTTCACGTTGCCCGTAAACCTGCAATAAATCCTAAAGTCAGTTACTTTCCACTTAATCTCTCTTCCAGGCAGCCCTGATGACACACCACACAAAAGCCAGTCAGTCTCAGTCAAGAGCAGCTGCCATCACCCAAAGTTATTTTCTATGCTGCTTTATTCTCCCCCCACCTCAAAAAGTACTGACATTAAGAACAGACTGATGAATAAATTCAGTCAGATACAGCTCCAATTCAGGTGCAAATGGGGCATGAAATGGTGCCAAACAGGTACTTACGGAATATTAAAGAGAAGTTCTTCATCCTCATAACTTTCTACAAACTAAGAGATACAAAACTGGATTAAACACAATTCTGTACCAGCATATAAAGACATTCTGTAATTCCACATTACATCTTCCCACACATTTCCTGTTCATATCTGCATCCCCCAGAAAAACTCTGCACTAAAGCAGCTTGCAAAGCAATCCTGCTGGATTATTTATTAATTATTATTATTTCTATAGCACCAGCAATGTACCACCTGGCACTGTACAATCAATAGTTACGGACACTATGTGACACTATTTTTATTGTGTATTTGTTTGCACTATTTGAAGAATTGTGAAAGGACTTGGATAAATTTAATTTGCTCAGCTATACTAAGCATTATAATAACCAAGTTTAGAAGATGCCTTGCTTACAAATATGCACCAGTGCATTTTAAGAAACAATCCTCTCAATTTAGTAACTCGCTAAGTACTTATTAAGCTCCTTACTCAGAGGTGGGGACATGACTTAGTATTTATTCCACAATCAGACTACAAAAGCATTCTGTGTTCAAAAAGACTTCTAGCTTTTAAATATGACAGCACTACTTGTCTCTTACCAGCAAGAGCACCCTTGAGCACGTTCAACCACTCCCAAGAGTGTATTATGCTTCCAGACTCATTGCTGCTGGTATCAGTACTGTGGTTTATGGGCAGCTGTCCTAGTGTTCAATCAGTAACTGAAGGAGGGGGATTTGTAGTAACATTTAGCATGTGCACAGGCTAACCAAGCAAAATTGGCACTGGTTTCAGCTTCTGTTTAAGATAAATAGGAACAAGAAAGCTAGGAGAGGTGGGGAAATTAGGGCAGTACAAGCAAAACTGCCTATGCATACTTGGTTGTGTACTGGTCTTCAAGCTGATTCCCCAACCTACTCAACCCAAAAGAAAAATCAATATCCATAAGGCAGTGGTTCCCAAACCTTTGACCTTATGACCCCATTTTGAGATTTAAGTAAACTCCTGTGACATTGGACAGGAATAAAAACATTCACATCCCTTGAGATGACCTCATCTGCAGATGAATGATGCAATCCCACTTGTGGTAATAGTAGCCTACAGCTGGGAAACCTCTGCTTTAAGGACTCACCTACACAGCAGGTTGATACATGGTCAAGGTTGTTAGCTTTACACATGAAGGGACCTGTCAAACTACTGATTGCACAGTGCCAGGTATTTTGCTAGTGCTATATAATAAAATAATAATAATAATAATGTGAATATGATCATGTAGACAGGCTCTTGTTTACTTTATGCAGCTAATACATGTTTGGATGCAAGGCAGCTTCATGACATGGTCATTTTAACACCGGCTAAAAAGCATTCACGAATGCTATGGTTAATGAGTGATAATATGTCCTAAAACAAGACTGTAAGTCCTTTGGAGCAGGGACCCATCTCCAATCAAGACAGTTTAGCATCAGGCACATTCCTGGAACTACAAACATCAATAATAATATACAAAAGGGCAAAGCCAAAGATCAAACAACAGAGTTTGCTAGTTAAAGATGCTTAGATTGTATCACTATTAGGTGGAGAGTCAATTTTGGAGCATTCCTGTTTAGTCATCACATTTAAACACAAGCCATCTTCCTTGCCTACATATACTTTCAGGGAGAGAGAGCTGTAATAGGGCTCAGGTTCAAAGACATTTCATCACCCCTGTGCTGGAGATAGCCTCCACCCGCTCATATCAACTGCATGCTTTGCGCCAACCATACCCCCAGTAACGGAATGACAGTGCTCAGACATTGGTTATCAATACTCAGTCACCAGAATCGTTGCCACTGAAAGGAGTGGTGGGAGCTCAAAAACTGCAAGGCATGTTTACCCAAGCCGCCTGTTTTGCATGCATGAGAAACTGCTCACATGGCAAGGCTGCTGTGTTTAAGTTGTCCTATATCTTGCACAGGACTAGTCGATACTCATTAGCCTGGCTACACTAGACTAAGCGTAACATGCTTGCCAGTTTTAGGACGTGAGGATCAGCAGAGACCAGTCATTAAACTTTTACCTCAGGCTTGGGGGAAGGGGGTGTAAGAGACAATTGTCCCATGGAGGTGGGAAGATGCACAGAATAGGGATCCCTCAACTGGGGCAGCCCCTGTTTACCCATGAGGTTGGGGTGAAGGACCTAGACCTGCCAGTGGGGGAAGGTCACAGCAAGTAAGCATAGGGCGACAGGGGCTTCCATCCTTCAACTACCAGCATGGTCACACCAGGGCTTAGCTGCCCTATGTCTCCCTAAACCCTCCCCCAACCTACAATCCAGATGCCTCCGCTCCTCCCAGACCCTGCATTAACAGGTCTCACCAAGACTCAGTCTCAACCCCTAACTCACCAGGACCTGCATGCTGACCCCCATTGCTTCTCCTAGGTCCTTAAGTACCACCAGGAATACTTTCCCCAGCCCTTACTGGCAGTTCCTTAGCTCTTTTCAGGCCCTGCACCCAACTGCCAGGCTCCTCCATAACTCCAAGCCACCTGTTCCACTAGCTCTTGCTCAGCATTTCCATGCCCCCCCACCCACCTGGACTCTGAACCCCAGTGCCCTACAAGCCTACCCATTACTGAAGCACTTACTCCCAGTTCCTCAACACCTCACAGACCCTGCCGGCACTCCCAATCCCCTCCACCAGACCCTGCCCACCCCCCCTTAGCTCCCAGCACCTGCTTCCAATTCCTCACCTCTGCCTAGGCCCCCCCCCCAGACCTCCCAAGCCCTGCTCGCTCACTATTTCTCCATAATACACAGAGATTCTAATAGCTAGTGCCCTGCCATCCTACAGGCCTCAACAGACCCTCCCCACAATCCTTCACTAACCGTTCCTCCACATCTCCCAGATCAGGCATCCAACACACCTTGGGATTCCTAATCCTACCCCAGTCTCTGAACCCCCTGCTACTCTGCCCCAAGTCTCCTGCTGAACACCCCACTCTTAGCACCTGCTTCCGGTTCCTCAGCTCCTCCCAGACCCTGCACTCCAGGGCAGGCTCTCCCAGAACTCCCAGGCCCCCCTACCCATCCAGACACTGAATCCCATGCTCCACCACATTCCACACCCCTGCACCAAGATCTCACTTGTGACGCCACAGCACCTCCCAGGCCCTATTCCCACAAAGTTATTTCAACATAGTTAAGTCTTAGCTCCGTTTTACTCCCAAGGCATTCACACAAACGGAGCGCTGTGCTGACGTGATATACTCCTGGGAAAATCTGGAGTAGTACGCCCCTTCAGTTTGTATTCTGATGCAACTGTTCATGCGAACACTTATCAGCGTGAGGATGGTGACCACAGCGCAGCCGTAGTTACACCTCAGCTGGGGGAGATGCAGCGTTTCTTCAGTTTACACGGTTTCTCTGAGCACTACCAAAGCGGATTAGTCACTTTGTTGTAAGTAGTTACTTCTATTCATTTGAACTCCGCCCCAGACCAGACGCCCCAGCACCCCATTCCCCATCGGAAGCCCCTCAGCACCCTCACTGGCCAGGCACCTAAACACGCTTGGGACTCCAAGCCCCTCTCCCACGCCCTCGACTCCAGCCCCCTCCTCCTCCCCCCAATCCCCATTCTTCGTGGCGCCTCAGCACCCGCTTGGACTTCCAATTCCCCCCACCCTGAACCTTAGTCCCCAGCCCTCTCTCCGCTCCTCAGCACCGCACTGAAAAGGCACCGGGCACCATCGGTGCCAGCATTCTTTCCCCAGGTTCTACCCATCTCACCTGGTCGCGGTTGCCTCGCTCCTCCCAGGCCCGGAACACAAGCGCCCCACTGCCCTCCCGCCGCTCGTTCAAGCACTGCAGGCGCTCGTGGTCGATGCGCAAATAGAGACCCCAAGCCTGGCCTCTCCGCTCCGGGGGCTCCTCGTGCTCGTCTTCATGGCAACAGCCACCGTGACTGTGCCCGTGAGCCATGGCCAAGCACGCGCGAACTGCTGACCACGGGGAAGGAAGTAAATAAACAAGGCGCATGCGCAAGGCAAGCGAGCTATCCCATCACATGATAAGCGGATGTCCTTCCCCGTTCGCTCCGCCTTCTAGGCGCTGATATGAGGGGGGGGGGTGGGTTTAGAAATCGGATCCAGGGGGCAAATCCTGGAAGTGGAAAGGGGACACACAACTGGCTGTAGGCCACATTTGATCCTCAGGCCTGAGATTCCCCATCTCTGGGCTAGGACCCTTCACGGGTGTATCGCCTTTCCTCTGCATTTAGTGCTGGTCCACGCATGTGAGCGGCAGGTCGGGATTCATGTGTCACGTTCATTAACAAATGTCACTGTTTATAAACCTGCATTTCATGGGCATACGTATAAACCAGGATTTAGGCATTTCTATTTCATGCTTGTTCACGTCTGTCAGGACTTACACATCTACATTGCACACTCATTCACGTGCCAAGATTTACAAACCCACATTGCACACTTATTCCCACATGGCAGGATCTTCACGTCTGCATTTCACAATCTTTAACATGAATCAGGACGTACCCACATAGCACACTCATTCACAGGTCAGGACTTGCACACCCAAATTACTAGCATTTGACACCCAAATTACACACCCATTCACATGCACCTGAATTTGCATATCTGTATTTCACACGTGTCCACATGTGAGGACTTGTATTGCACACTTGTTCATGCGTGGCAGGATTTACACATCGTTATTGCACACACATCCCTGTTCAGGAGGGCCAGACCCCTCCTTGAGTGAGAAAACACACTGTCCCTCTTTCAGGGGATCAAAATTCCTCTTTCAAGAGAGAGACAAAAAGATTGGTTGTATTTTATTTTATTTAACATTTTTATCTTGCCCTTCCCGGAAGGCTCAGGCCGACTTACAAAAAATATAAAATACAATTAGAAAACATTGAAATACAATTCACCAAAATTATTATTATTATTCACAAACATTTATATAGCGCCAGCAGTGTACCTGGCACTTTACAAAGTAATAAAATAGACACGGTCCCTGCCCCTAGGGCTTACAATCTGAGAGACAGGAGCTGGGGGAGAGACTTAGGAAGGGGAACAGAGGGAGAGACAAGGGGTCTAACATTCATGAAGATGCGAGGTCTCAAGTGCACGTACTTGGCTTGGTTACGATGAGAATGACAGCAGGCAGGTCCATGTTGCAAGGATAAGGGTAAACCGATCGTAGGTATAGGAATAGTGGCTCAGCAGGATAAAGAGTCAGACAGAGCAGAGCGAAAGAGGTGAGTTTTAAGGAGAGATTTGAAGGTATGAAGGGAGGGGGCAAGGCGGATGTGGACAGGGAGGGAGTTCCAGGCATGGGGGGCAGCAAGTGAGAAGGGACGAAGGCGCTTAGGGGAGCAGGGAAGGCGTGGAAGGGTGAGAGAAGGGACAGAGGAGGAGCGAAGTGCACGGGCTGGAGTATGGAGGGCGATAAGTGCAGAGAGGTAGGGGGGAGCAAGGTTGTGAAGAGCTTTATAGGTGAAGACTAGGAGCTTGTGCAGGATTCGTTCAGGAAGGGGAAGCCAGTGAAGCGAAGAGAGGAGGGGCTGCACATGGTCGAAGCGACTGGCGAGGTAGATGACCCTGGCAGCAGAGTTTTGGACAGAGATGAGGGGAGAAAGGTGAGACCGGGGAAGGCCAGTGAGAAGGAGGTTACAGTAATCGAGGCGAGAGATGACCAGAGCATGAACAAGAGTTTTGGCAGACGAGACAGAGAGAAAAGGGCGAATCTTAGCAATGTTATGGAGGGAGAAGCGACAGGATTTAGCAACAGAGTCAATGTAGGGTTTAAAAGAAAGGGGTGAGTCAAAGATGAAGCCTAGGCTACGGGCTTGGGGGACAGGCAGGATGGTGACTCCATCAATAGTTATTGACAGTGAGGAAGGAGAGGAAGGATGAGGGGGGAAGATAAGGAGTTCAGTTTTAGCCATGTTGAGTTTGAGTTGACGTTGAGACATCCAGGTAGAGATGTCAGAGAGACAGTTGATGAGACGAGCTTGAACAGAGGGAGAGAGAGAAGGAGTAGAGAGATAGAGTTGAGTGTCATCAGCATAGAGGTGGTATTGGAAGCCATGGGAGGCAATGAGTTTGCCTAAGGATGAGGTATAGATCGAGAAGAGGAGAGGGCCAAGAACAGAGCCTTGAGGAACACCAACTGAGAGGGGGAAGGAGGAGGAGGCGGAGTTGGAGAGAGACACATTAAAGGAGCGGTCAGAGAGGTAGGAGGAGAACCAGTTATGGACAGAGCCACAAAAGCCAAGGGAGTGAAGGGAATCCAGCAAGAGTGAGTGGTCAACAGTATCGAAGGCAGCAGAGAGATCAAGGAGGACAAGAATGGAATAGAGACGTTTAGATTTAGCCACCAGAAGATCGTTGGTGATCTTAGCGAGAGCAGTTTCAGTAGAATGAAGGGGGCGGAAGCCAGATTGGAGGGGTCAAGGGAGGAGTTGGAGGATAGGAAGTCAAGGCAGCGGGAGTAAAAGAACCCTACCCAGGCCAACCCCACCCCCACGAGTACACAAGGAGATCCAAGAGAAGACTTTAGTGGTGAATTTGTCAAGTAGATAGCTCAGAGAGGTGGAAAAAGGAGTCCTTGAAAAAGGCTTATCCGTTGTACCAGCACCAAGATATGAGTTTTCCAGTAGGCTTGAGTTGTTTAGATTCTGTAGACAAATACGGCTATGAGATTGGTTTTAAACAGAGAGTAGGGTAAACAGTGGGACCAGATTCAGACCTAGATCTACATTCATTCCACCAGTAGGTAATTCTAGGATAAAAGTGTTTGAGGAGCTGATGGAAGCCGAATTACGTACGGTTAAGACCAGCACCAAAAGAACATGGGATAATTTGAGTAAAATGGAAAGGGAAGCTCTAGAGTCACTTTGGCGGGATCAGGCAATAATCATAAAGCCAGCAGATAAAGGGGGCGCTATTGTTCTGCTAGATAGGGGCTTATATTTTCAGGAGGTCAAGCGACAGTTAGAAAATCAAAATATTCTATAAACCCATACATAAAGGGTATGTAGGACTGGTAAAGAAAGAAATTTCTATAGTTATACATGAAGGTGTAATGTCAGGTCAAATTACTGAAGCTGAATCTGGGTTTTTGTTGGAGTCAGAAGGGAGAGTGCCCCTGTTTTATGTGCTCCCAAAAATCCATAAGAGCTTGGAAAATCCGCTAGGTCACCCGATAGCATCGGGGAATGACATAGTTGGAACACTTGTCTCAATTTTTAGATTCCTTTTTGAAACCATTTGTGCCTTTACTACCATCATACTTCAGAGATTCATAGGATCTATTGAATATTTGTCTAATTTGGATCTAGAGGGTTTGGGTGATAGTCTCATTGTAGTTATTATGGATGTGGCCTTGTTGTATACAAATATTCCACAAGATGAAGCATTGAAAATAACTGAACACACTTTGAATCAGAGAGACCCACCTTACTTCCCTTGCACTCAAACTGGCTGAATTGGTTGTACAGGTTTTTTTCATTTCAATGGGCAAACATTTTTACAGATCAAAGGTGTGGTTATGGGTTGCACATTAGCTCCACAGTTGGCCAATTTATTTATGGGCAAATCTCCCTCCTTCCCCAACCTCTCTCCTGTCCTCCTTCCCTCCTGCCTCTCTTGAGGAAATCTCCTCCCTTCTCTCCTCCTCCAACCCCTCCACTTGCCCCCTGGACCCCATTTCTTCCACCGTCACCCCTCCCCTCCTGCACATCATCAACCTCTCTCTACAGGCTCCTTCTCCTCTGCCTTTAAACACACCACTGTCTCTCCCATCCTCAAAAAGTCTACTCTGGATCCCTCTGAACCCTCTAATTACCGTCTTGTCTCGCTCCTGCCTTTTGCCTCCAAGCTCCTTGAACGGGTTGTCTAATCCCATTGCCTCGACTTCCTCTCTGCCAACGCCTCCCTTGACCCCCTCCAATCTGGCTTCCGCTCCCTTCACTCCACTGAAACCGCTCTTGCTAAAATCACCAGCGATCTTCTTGTGGCTAAATCCAATTGCCTTTACTCTATTCTTGTCCTCCTTGATCTCTCTGCTGCCTTCGACAGTGTTGACCATTCCTTCCTGCTTGATTCGCTCCACTCCCTGGGATTCTGGGACTCTGCCCTCGACTGGTTCTCCTCCTACCTCTCTAACCACTCCTTTAATGTATCTCTTCCTAACTCCTCCCCCTCCTCCTCCCTACCCCTCTCAGTCGAAGTTCCCCAAGGCTCTGTCCTTGGCCCTCTCCTCTTCTCTATCTACACCCAGTCCCTAGGCAAACTCATTGCCTCCCACAGCTTCCAATACCACCTATACGCTGTCAACACTCAACTCTCTCTCTCCACTCCTTCCCTCTCCCCCTCTGTTCAAGCTCGTCTCACCAACTGTATCTCGGATATCTCCGCCTGGATGTCTCAGTGCCAACTCAAACTGAACATGGTGAAAACTGAACTCCTGATCTTCACTCCCAATCCTTCCTCTCCCTCTTCCCTGTCAATTACCATGGATGGGGTCTCCATTCTCCCTGTCCCCCAAGCCCGCAGCTTGGGCTTCATCTTCGACTCGCACCTCACCTTCAAACCCTATATCGACTCCATGGCCAAATCCTGCCGCTTCTCCCTCCACAACTTTGCCAAGANATTAAAGGAGCGGTCAGAGAGGTAGGAGGAGAACCAGTTATGGACAGAGCCACAAAAGCCAAGGGAGTGAAGGGAATCCAGCAAGAGTGAGTGGTCAACAGTATCGAAGGCAGCAGAGAGATCAAGGAGGACAAGAATGGAATAGAGACGTTTAGATTTAGCCACCAGAAGATCGTTGGTGATCTTAGCGAGAGCAGTTTCAGTAGAATGAAGGGGGCGGAAGCCAGATTGGAGGGGTCAAGGGAGGAGTTGGAGGATAGGAAGTCAAGGCAGCGGGAGTAAAAGAACCCTACCCAGGCCAACCCCACCCCCACGAGTACACAAGGAGATCCAAGAGAAGACTTTAGTGGTGAATTTGTCAAGTAGATAGCTCAGAGAGGTGGAAAAAGGAGTCCTTGAAAAAGGCTTATCCGTTGTACCAGCACCAAGATATGAGTTTTCCAGTAGGCTTGAGTTGTTTAGATTCTGTAGACAAATACGGCTATGAGATTGGTTTTAAACAGAGAGTAGGGTAAACAGTGGGACCAGATTCAGACCTAGATCTACATTCATTCCACCAGTAGGTAATTCTAGGATAAAAGTGTTTGAGGAGCTGATGGAAGCCGAATTACGTACGGTTAAGACCAGCACCAAAAGAACATGGGATAATTTGAGTAAAATGGAAAGGGAAGCTCTAGAGTCACTTTGGCGGGATCAGGCAATAATCATAAAGCCAGCAGATAAAGGGGGCGCTATTGTTCTGCTAGATAGGGGCTTATATTTTCAGGAGGTCAAGCGACAGTTAGAAAATCAAAATATTCTATAAACCCATACATAAAGGGTATGTAGGACTGGTAAAGAAAGAAATTTCTATAGTTATACATGAAGGTGTAATGTCAGGTCAAATTACTGAAGCTGAATCTGGGTTTTTGTTGGAGTCAGAAGGGAGAGTGCCCCTGTTTTATGTGCTCCCAAAAATCCATAAGAGCTTGGAAAATCCGCTAGGTCACCCGATAGCATCGGGGAATGACATAGTTGGAACACTTGTCTCAATTTTTAGATTCCTTTTTGAAACCATTTGTGCCTTTACTACCATCATACCTCAGAGATTCATAGGATCTATTGAATATTTGTCTAATTTGGATCTAGAGGGTTTGGGTGATAGTCTCATTGTAGTTATTATGGATGTGGCCTTGTTGTATACAAATATTCCACAAGATGAAGCATTGAAAATAACTGAACACACTTTGAATCAGAGAGACCCACCTTACTTCCCTTGCACTCAAACTGGCTGAATTGGTTGTACAGGTTTTTTTCATTTCAATGGGCAAACATTTTTACAGATCAAAGGTGTGGTTATGGGTTGCACATTAGCTCCACAGTTGGCCAATTTATTTATGGGCAAATCTCCCTCCTTCCCCAACCTCTCTCCTGTCCTCCTTCCCTCCTGCCTCTCTTGAGGAAATCTCCTCCCTTCTCTCCTCCTCCAACCCCTCCACTTGCCCCCTGGACCCCATTTCTTCCACCGTCACCCCTCCCCTCCTGCACATCATCAACCTCTCTCTACAGGCTCCTTCTCCTCTGCCTTTAAACACACCACTGTCTCTCCCATCCTCAAAAAGTCTACTCTGGATCCCTCTGAACCCTCTAATTACCGTCTTGTCTCGCTCCTGCCTTTTGCCTCCAAGCTCCTTGAACGGGTTGTCTAATCCCATTGCCTCGACTTCCTCTCTGCCAACGCCTCCCTTGACCCCCTCCAATCTGGCTTCCGCTCCCTTCACTCCACTGAAACCGCTCTTGCTAAAATCACCAGCGATCTTCTTGTGGCTAAATCCAATTGCCTTTACTCTATTCTTGTCCTCCTTGATCTCTCTGCTGCCTTCGACAGTGTTGACCATTCCTTCCTGCTTGATTCGCTCCACTCCCTGGGATTCTGGGACTCTGCCCTCGACTGGTTCTCCTCCTACCTCTCTAACCACTCCTTTAATGTATCTCTTCCTAACTCCTCCCCCTCCTCCTCCCTACCCCTCTCAGTCGAAGTTCCCCAAGGCTCTGTCCTTGGCCCTCTCCTCTTCTCTATCTACACCCAGTCCCTAGGCAAACTCATTGCCTCCCACAGCTTCCAATACCACCTATACGCTGTCAACACTCAACTCTCTCTCTCCACTCCTTCCCTCTCCCCCTCTGTTCAAGCTCGTCTCACCAACTGTATCTCGGATATCTCCGCCTGGATGTCTCAGTGCCAACTCAAACTGAACATGGTGAAAACTGAACTCCTGATCTTCACTCCCAATCCTTCCTCTCCCTCTTCCCTGTCAATTACCATGGATGGGGTCTCCATTCTCCCTGTCCCCCAAGCCCGCAGCTTGGGCTTCATCTTCGACTCGCACCTCACCTTCAAACCCTATATCGACTCCATGGCCAAATCCTGCCGCTTCTCCCTCCACAACTTTGCCAAGATCCGCCCATTTCTGTCTGTCTCCTCTGCCAAAACTCTCATCCACGCCCTAGTCATCTCACGCCTCAACTATTGTAACCTCCTCCTTGCTGGCCTTCCCCGCTCTCACCTTCCTTCCCTTATCTCTGTTCAAAACTCTGCTGCCAGGATCTTCCACCTTGCCTGTCGCTCTGACACGTGCAGCCGCTCCTCCCCTCTCTCCACTGGCTCCCCCTTCCTGAGCGTATTCTGCACAAGCTCCTCATCTTCACCTACAAAGCCCTTCACAACCTCACTCCCCTCTACCTCTCTGCCCTGATCTCCCTCTGAACCCCTGCTCAAGCACTCCGCTCCTCCTCCATCCCCTCCCTCACCCTCCCATGCCTCCCCTGCTCTCCCAACCACCTTCGTCCCTTCTCGCTTGCTGCCCCGCACGCCTGGAACTCCCTCCCTGCCCTCGTCCGCCTTGCCCCCACCCTCCACACCTTCAAGTCCCTCCTCAAAACCTACCTCTTCCACTCCGCCCTTCCTAACTCCTGCTAACCATTCCGACCCAGGATTATCCCCCACCTGCTATCTGTAAACTCCCAACTTACTGCAACCAAGCCAAGAACATGTACCTGAGCTTTCGCATTCTCATGAATGTCACATCCCTTGTCTCTCCCTCTGTTCCCCCTTTCCTGTCTCCCCTCCCCGTCTTTAGATTGTAAGTCCCCGCGCAGGGACCATGTCTATCTTATTCTTTGTAAAGCACCAGGTACATTGCTTGTGCTATATAAATGCTTATTATAATAATAATAATAATAATAATAATTTATGATCAACATAGGAACAAGTTCCTTGGGGATAGTTTCCTGTACAGACGATACATAGATTTGATTTTTCTATGGACAGGGAGCGTGGAGGATTTGAAAAACTTCCATGAATATCTAAATGGTTCTTGTTCCAGTTTAAAATTTGACCTCCACTTTGATAGGAAATTGATCAACATTCTTGATTTGGTTATTGTATTGAGTGGGGAGGAGATTAATAGATATAAGAAAAAGACAGATGTAAATGCATTGCTTCATTTTTCAAGTCATCATCCTAGACATCTGAAGGAGAATTTGCCCTTCAGTCAATTATTGAGGATAAGGAGGAACTGCAGCAAATGTACAGTGTTCCTGGATCAAGTTAATAGGCTTATGAAAGATTTGAAGGAGTGTGGGTATCCGGAGAGAGTTTTGAAAAAAAGCTTTTATAAAGTTTTGAACATTCCTAGAGCTCCCTTGTTGATCCCAAGAGCGAAAAGAGAGGAGCAGAGGTTGATATACCTCATAACATTTGGGCCGGATTCCACTGAAATCGGAAAGGTCACTTTGAGACATTGGTATTTGTTGTTAGAGAATATTCCTGGCTGTAGAGAGACACCAATTTTGGCCTACAAAAAGACCAAATCCGTTAAGAGATATCCTGGTGCAATACAGATATAAAACATGCTCAACCACAATTGAGGAGCTTGTTACCATCTAGCTCTGTTCCATTACGTCATTTTAAATGTGGAAGGTGTATAGTGTGTAAGCATAGCCTGTCCATAAAATAATTCACTCATCCAACCATAAATAGAAATGTTAGATTAAAAACAGTTTTCTAATTGCAACTCCACTAATGTTGTTTGTTTAATTTTATGTCCTTGTGATTTAATATATGTTGGATTCACATGTAGGAAGGTTAAGACCAGAATGATTGAACATTGTAGCAATATTAGGAGGGGAGTGCTGAAGGAACCTTTGGTGGCTCGTTTTCTGGAAACTAAACATGGATGGCAAGAACTAAGATTTTTTTTGTACAGACTAGAGACAGTTCCCTCCAGATTGGATGTCAAAAGCCATCTACAGAGGAGAGAGGCTTTTTGGATTTATACTTTGAATACTTTGGTCCCCAATGGGCTGAATGAAGAGAATACATGGTCTGTATTTTTGTAAGTTGTTTGAATGTTTGTGACAACTCGCATCACAGTCATGGGTCCTCATTTTGTATCCTGGTGTTCTGTTTGTAGCATGGCAGTATAGGCCATACTTTTAATAATTGAATTTTTATTATATATCTTTTATGTGAGTTATTTCATTTAATTTCATTTTGATTTATGGATTAGTGCAGAGCACTAGTATATTGTGACCCTGCATTGGCTATTTCGATCACTTGAACTTGCTGTCAGTGGTTATTTTGAGACAGAAGCTGTACAATACATGGTAGCCCACACCTGAGTGCATTGGAGGACAGCACACAGATATCATTGAGCACTAATTTTGGGGATTCATTAGCCATCAAGGAGATGATCATGAAGGAAGGTGGATTTCTTTTTCCCTACTAAGAGACATCTGCGAGTGTGGAAATAATCATCAGACCTTGTGGAGTGAACACAAGGGGAAGGAGAGAAGAGACCTCATTGGGAACTTGGAATTGGCTATTGATGAACACCACCCATATGGGGATGTTTTTTCAATTGATGGGCAATACCTGTGTGGGACTGTGCCTTCAATGATAATTGATTAAGACAATAAGAGGGTGTGGGAAAGGAGACTTTTAACATAATGATGAGTGTTAGGAATGTATGTGTTTCAATTCCATTGTTAGGTGGGTGTATTTTAAGGAGAAAAAAGGTTTTTCATCCCTTGTGTTCCCCCCCTTTCCCTCTCCTTGCCTTCCCTTCCTCCCTCCCCTTTTCTTTTCCCCCTTTCCCCCTCCTTCCTCCCCTCCCCCCTTTCCCTTCCTCCCTCCCCTTTTCTTCCCCCCCTTTCCCTCTTCTTCCTCCACTCCCTCCCCTTTTCC
>QEPC01002244.1:140289-164332 GCA_003113815.1 Sphenodon punctatus | reverse complement strand
CCTTGCCCCCACCCTCCACACCTTCAAGTCCCTCCTCAAAACCTACCTCTTCCACTCCGCCCTTCCTAACTCCTGCTAACCATTCCGACCCAGGATTATCCCCCACCTGCTATCTGTAAACTCCCAACTTACTGCAACCAAGCCAAGAACATGTACCTGAGCTTTCGCATTCTCATGAATGTCACATCCCTTGTCTCTCCCTCTGTTCCCCCTTTCCTGTCTCCCCTCCCCGTCTTTAGATTGTAAGTCCCCGCGCAGGGACCATGTCTATCTTATTCTTTGTAAAGCACCAGGTACATTGCTTGTGCTATATAAATGCTTATTATAATAATAATAATAATAATAATAATTTATGATCAACATAGGAACAAGTTCCTTGGGGATAGTTTCCTGTACAGACGATACATAGATTTGATTTTTCTATGGACAGGGAGCGTGGAGGATTTGAAAAACTTCCATGAATATCTAAATGGTTCTTGTTCCAGTTTAAAATTTGACCTCCACTTTGATAGGAAATTGATCAACATTCTTGATTTGGTTATTGTATTGAGTGGGGAGGAGATTAATAGATATAAGAAAAAGACAGATGTAAATGCATTGCTTCATTTTTCAAGTCATCATCCTAGACATCTGAAGGAGAATTTGCCCTTCAGTCAATTATTGAGGATAAGGAGGAACTGCAGCAAATGTACAGTGTTCCTGGATCAAGTTAATAGGCTTATGAAAGATTTGAAGGAGTGTGGGTATCCGGAGAGAGTTTTGAAAAAAAGCTTTTATAAAGTTTTGAACATTCCTAGAGCTCCCTTGTTGATCCCAAGAGCGAAAAGAGAGGAGCAGAGGTTGATATACCTCATAACATTTGGGCCGGATTCCACTGAAATCGGAAAGGTCACTTTGAGACATTGGTATTTGTTGTTAGAGAATATTCCTGGCTGTAGAGAGACACCAATTTTGGCCTACAAAAAGACCAAATCCGTTAAGAGATATCCTGGTGCAATACAGATATAAAACATGCTCAACCACAATTGAGGAGCTTGTTACCATCTAGCTCTGTTCCATTACGTCATTTTAAATGTGGAAGGTGTATAGTGTGTAAGCATAGCCTGTCCATAAAATAATTCACTCATCCAACCATAAATAGAAATGTTAGATTAAAAACAGTTTTCTAATTGCAACTCCACTAATGTTGTTTGTTTAATTTTATGTCCTTGTGATTTAATATATGTTGGATTCACATGTAGGAAGGTTAAGACCAGAATGATTGAACATTGTAGCAATATTAGGAGGGGAGTGCTGAAGGAACCTTTGGTGGCTCGTTTTCTGGAAACTAAACATGGATGGCAAGAACTAAGATTTTTTTTGTACAGACTAGAGACAGTTCCCTCCAGATTGGATGTCAAAAGCCATCTACAGAGGAGAGAGGCTTTTTGGATTTATACTTTGAATACTTTGGTCCCCAATGGGCTGAATGAAGAGAATACATGGTCTGTATTTTTGTAAGTTGTTTGAATGTTTGTGACAACTCGCATCACAGTCATGGGTCCTCATTTTGTATCCTGGTGTTCTGTTTGTAGCATGGCAGTATAGGCCATACTTTTAATAATTGAATTTTTATTATATATCTTTTATGTGAGTTATTTCATTTAATTTCATTTTGATTTATGGATTAGTGCAGAGCACTAGTATATTGTGACCCTGCATTGGCTATTTCGATCACTTGAACTTGCTGTCAGTGGTTATTTTGAGACAGAAGCTGTACAATACATGGTAGCCCACACCTGAGTGCATTGGAGGACAGCACACAGATATCATTGAGCACTAATTTTGGGGATTCATTAGCCATCAAGGAGATGATCATGAAGGAAGGTGGATTTCTTTTTCCCTACTAAGAGACATCTGCGAGTGTGGAAATAATCATCAGACCTTGTGGAGTGAACACAAGGGGAAGGAGAGAAGAGACCTCATTGGGAACTTGGAATTGGCTATTGATGAACACCACCCATATGGGGATGTTTTTTCAATTGATGGGCAATACCTGTGTGGGACTGTGCCTTCAATGATAATTGATTAAGACAATAAGAGGGTGTGGGAAAGGAGACTTTTAACATAATGATGAGTGTTAGGAATGTATGTGTTTCAATTCCATTGTTAGGTGGGTGTATTTTAAGGAGAAAAAAGGTTTTTCATCCCTTGTGTTCCCCCCCTTTCCCTCTCCTTGCCTTCCCTTCCTCCCTCCCCTTTTCTTTTCCCCCTTTCCCCCTCCTTCCTCCCCTCCCCCCTTTCCCTTCCTCCCTCCCCTTTTCTTCCCCCCCTTTCCCTCTTCTTCCTCCACTCCCTCCCCTTTTCCCCCCTCCTTCCTTCCCTTCCTCCCCCCTCTCTTTTTCATAGGAACATACCATCTTGTATAAGGGTCTAACTTGGTGTATTACTTGTTGCCCCTAGTCAAAAAGGAGATATTCACAGTTGTAAATTGTCCTGGGAAGAGATGGTAGAGTGAATTCATATGCAAGAATACGGCATGAAAGTGCAGAATCACTTAATGTTGTTGTGTGTATGGTTTTGAGTGACTGATTTTAGGTCAACCTGGCTGAAGCAGAGGCCTCTGGGAAGCAAGAGCTGACCTTGCAATAACAGCAACCTACAAAGGCAGGAAATGCCCAGAGACATTTATAAAAGATGGGCAAAAAAGTCAAGATGTCGGCTACTCTCAAAAAGAGGAACCAAAAAGGCCTGTACCCTCACCTGTATTTTAAAATAACTTACAGGAAAACCAGTGGACAGTTGCCAAGAGCCAGACAGATGGCTAAAAGTTATTGCATAAAAGGAAGTTGCTGAGCCCTTGCAGACGGAGATGACTGACCCAACATCTTAGAGGCAGCGCCGCGCACGCCAGGACTCCAGCCTATATCAACGAGCTGCTCTGAGATTGGCCATCTCAGATGTATGCCTGGTTGTAAGTATGACTGTGTAGTGGAATAGGAAAAAGGGAGTTTAAGTTTGTAAGTCATTTAGTTTGTATGTCATTTAACAACCTTTTAAAATAAAATCTGATTTATTGGTCAGTCTTGTGTGGTTTGCGTTCTTAATATGATATAAAATTGGAAACCCCCCTCAGTAAGATCCCCGAGGACTGATCACCCTCTGAGATCAGGGTATTTCTGTCCAGCTCCTTTATATCAGGAAGACTCATTTTTCTTTCCATCTGACCTCCCCGAGTGGGAGGCTGTGTCCCCTGACCTTGTCCTGCAGCTAATTGCCGAATTAAAATCTAATAAGGCCCCAGGTGTTGACTTCGTTCCAGCTGAGCTTCTAAAAGCCCTGGCTACCTGGTGGGCCCCATTGTTGGCAACTGTGTTCACATTTATTAATGACTCGGTTATGATCCCAAGGGGCTGGGGTGACTCCATACTCATCCCAATGTATAAGAATGGTCCCCAATCTCAGCCAGGGAACTATAGGCCTATCAACCTCATTAGTATTTTTGCTAAATCATATGCAAAGCATCTCCTCCTGCATTTGGAAAGCTGGTTGCAGGAGGAGTTATATATATTCCCAGAACAAATAGGGTTTCAGGCCCAGCACTCCACGATAGATCATTGCCTGACCCTAGTGCATCTAGCTGAGAAATACACAAGAGGCCACTAGCAATTGTTTTGTGCCTTTGTGGACTTCAGAGGAGTGTTCTATTCAATTGATAGAACGCTCCTCTGGGACAAATTGAAGAGGTCTTCTATTGATAGAAGGCTTTTGGCCTTACTTCAAGCAGTGTACCATCATACCACCCTGGCTGTCCGTACGGACCTCCATGGCACCCTCACTGACCGGTTTAGAATTTACTCCGGTGTTCATCAGGGGTGCGTGTTGGCCCCACCGTTTTTCAAAATCTTTATTAACGACCTGGTTCCCCAGTTGTCAGCCTCCAGTCTGTTTCTCCCCAAGCTGGATTCTCATCCAGTTGGGGTTTTGTTGTACGCAGATGATGCGGCTATTTTGTCTCAGACGAGGGTTGGTCTTCTGAGACAACTTAACATCTTGGATCTCTACTGCAGGGCAAACAAATTGAGCATCAATCACTCAAAGACAAAGGTCCTAGTGTTTGGGTCTGCTAAGAAGAAGTTTTCCTGGTTTATAGGGGATAGTTCTATCGAGCAGGTTTCATGTTATAAGTATCTGGGGCTGCGAATTCAAGCCTCCCTTAAATGGAACCTTCACCATGCCAAGGTTAGCGCCAGGGTAAATGGGACTATTCTGGCCCTTCTCTGCTTTTTCTATAAAAGAGAAGGCGTTTTTTTTTGTCCCAGCATGCAGAGTTTTGTCTGCCAAACCGAGGGCTCAGCTGCTCTATGGCTCTGTCATATGGGCTCTCTCTCATCCCAGTGATTTGGGTCTCCTCCAAGTGCAGTTTTTCCGATCTATCCTAAGGGTTCCTAATGGTGTTCCTTCTGCAGCCATTCGTCTGGAGACCGGGCAGGTTTCATGGGATGTTTACCTGTGGTACCAGGCAATAGGGTTATGGGGTCAAATATGGCAGGGGACATATCCAGGCCCATGTCTGTTGTCTTTCTTGAGGGAGGGCTCTTTTACTAGCTCCTGGGATGGGGTGGTTAGTGAGAAGATCCGTTCCATGGGTCTGTCACCGTCTCACCTTCTGTTAAGGGATTTAAAGACCGCAAAAGCAATAGTCCTGGCTAGGCTTTCTGATATAAGCCACCAGGAGGACTTTGAGTTGGTCTTTTCTGGTCCATTATATTTTATCATTTCCAGGCCCTGGTCTTCCAGCTAGGTNTCCCCCTTTCCCCCTCCTTCCTCCCCTCCCCCCTTTCCCTTCCTCCCTCCCCTTTTCTTCCCCCCCTTTCCCTCTTCTTCCTCCACTCCCTCCCCTTTTCCCCCCTCCTTCCTTCCCTTCCTCCCCCCTCTCTTTTTCATAGGAACATACCATCTTGTATAAGGGTCTAACTTGGTGTATTACTTGTTGCCCCTAGTCAAAAAGGAGATATTCACAGTTGTAAATTGTCCTGGGAAGAGATGGTAGAGTGAATTCATATGCAAGAATACGGCATGAAAGTGCAGAATCACTTAATGTTGTTGTGTGTATGGTTTTGAGTGACTGATTTTAGGTCAACCTGGCTGAAGCAGAGGCCTCTGGGAAGCAAGAGCTGACCTTGCAATAACAGCAACCTACAAAGGCAGGAAATGCCCAGAGACATTTATAAAAGATGGGCAAAAAAGTCAAGATGTCGGCTACTCTCAAAAAGAGGAACCAAAAAGGCCTGTACCCTCACCTGTATTTTAAAATAACTTACAGGAAAACCAGTGGACAGTTGCCAAGAGCCAGACAGATGGCTAAAAGTTATTGCATAAAAGGAAGTTGCTGAGCCCTTGCAGACGGAGATGACTGACCCAACATCTTAGAGGCAGCGCCGCGCACGCCAGGACTCCAGCCTATATCAACGAGCTGCTCTGAGATTGGCCATCTCAGATGTATGCCTGGTTGTAAGTATGACTGTGTAGTGGAATAGGAAAAAGGGAGTTTAAGTTTGTAAGTCATTTAGTTTGTATGTCATTTAACAACCTTTTAAAATAAAATCTGATTTATTGGTCAGTCTTGTGTGGTTTGCGTTCTTAATATGATATAAAATTGGAAACCCCCCTCAGTAAGATCCCCGAGGACTGATAACCCTCTGAGATCAGGGTATTTCTGTCCAGCTCCTTTATATCAGGAAGACTCATTTTTCTTTCCATCTGACCTCCCCGAGTGGGAGGCTGTGTCCCCTGACCTTGTCCTGCAGCTAATTGCCGAATTAAAATCTAATAAGGCCCCAGGTGTTGACTTCGTTCCAGCTGAGCTTCTAAAAGCCCTGGCTACCTGGTGGGCCCCATTGTTGGCAACTGTGTTCACATTTATTAATGACTCGGTTATGATCCCAAGGGGCTGGGGTGACTCCATACTCATCCCAATGTATAAGAATGGTCCCCAATCTCAGCCAGGGAACTATAGGCCTATCAACCTCATTAGTATTTTTGCTAAATCATATGCAAAGCATCTCCTCCTGCATTTGGAAAGCTGGTTGCAGGAGGAGTTATATATATTCCCAGAACAAATAGGGTTTCAGGCCCAGCACTCCACGATAGATCATTGCCTGACCCTAGTGCATCTAGCTGAGAAATACACAAGAGGCCACTAGCAATTGTTTTGTGCCTTTGTGGACTTCAGAGGAGTGTTCTATTCAATTGATAGAACGCTCCTCTGGGACAAATTGAAGAGGTCTTCTATTGATAGAAGGCTTTTGGCCTTACTTCAAGCAGTGTACCATCATACCACCCTGGCTGTCCGTACGGACCTCCATGGCACCCTCACTGACCGGTTTAGAATTTACTCCGGTGTTCATCAGGGGTGCGTGTTGGCCCCACCGTTTTTCAAAATCTTTATTAACGACCTGGTTCCCCAGTTGTCAGCCTCCAGTCTGTTTCCCCCCAAGCTGGATTCTCATCCAGTTGGGGTTTTGTTGTACGCAGATGATGCGGCTATTTTGTCTCAGACGAGGGTTGGTCTTCTGAGACAACTTAACATCTTGGATCTCTACTGCAGGGCAAACAAATTGAGCATCAATCACTCAAAGACAAAGGTCCTAGTGTTTGGGTCTGCTAAGAAGAAGTTTTCCTGGTTTATAGGGGATAGTTCTATCGAGCAGGTTTCATGTTATAAGTATCTGGGGCTGCGAATTCAAGCCTCCCTTAAATGGAACCTTCACCATGCCAAGGTTAGCGCCAGGGTAAATGGGACTATTCTGGCCCTTCTCTGCTTTTTCTATAAAAGAGAAGGCGTTTTTTTTTGTCCCAGCATGCAGAGTTTTGTCTGCCAAACCGAGGGCTCAGCTGCTCTATGGCTCTGTCATATGGGCTCTCTCTCATCCCAGTGATTTGGGTCTCCTCCAAGTGCAGTTTTTCCGATCTATCCTAAGGGTTCCTAATGGTGTTCCTTCTGCAGCCATTCGTCTGGAGACCGGGCAGGTTTCATGGGATGTTTACCTGTGGTACCAGGCAATAGGGTTATGGGGTCAAATATGGCAGGGGACATATCCAGGCCCATGTCTGTTGTCTTTCTTGAGGGAGGGCTCTTTTACTAGCTCCTGGGATGGGGTGGTTAGTGAGAAGATCCGTTCCATGGGTCTGTCACCGTCTCACCTTCTGTTAAGGGATTTAAAGACCGCAAAAGCAATAGTCCTGGCTAGGCTTTCTGATATAAGCCACCAGGAGGACTTTGAGTTGGTCTTTTCTGGTCCATTATATTTTATCATTTCCAGGCCCTGGTCTTCCAGCTAGGTACCTCTTAGCAAAATGTTCCTTCAGGAAAATCTGGCTATTCATGTGTGCGCACTTCAATGTACTTCCTACCCAAGTGCTTGAGGGCTGCTATGAAGGTACCCCTTTTCACTTAAGGCTGTTCCCCTTTGACAATATGGAGGCAGAAACTGTGGAGCATATTTTCTGTGCATGTCATTTGTACAAATTGCCTAGAGATATGTGGTTGTCTGACCATATAGGTCGTTTGCCAGGCCGAACTTCTACTGAAATCACCCGTTTCCTCTTGTCTGATGCAGTTGAGTCTAGGACTCAGGCTGTCATGTCTTGCCTTATCTCTCTGTTTGAGGCTCGAAATAAGTTTTTAATGTTTAAGGTTTAAATCCTGGCATTGTAATTTTATTTTATTCTGTACTTGCATCTGGTTTGCTCGCAATATGTAGGATGTGTTCATATTGTATATTTACGGTTGTAGTTATATGGGCCCAGCTTCTGCTGAGCCTGCTGCGTGGTTTGGTCAGCGATGGCAAATTTGCCAAGCTTAATAAACAAATTTGGAATTTGGATATTTCTGAGAAATTGCCAGTAATCATAAGAAGGCTCGGTCACCATTCTTAAGACAAATAGGTGATGACGCCATTGGTAGTGGAGTAATAGACTACATAGACCAACCCCCCACCTAACCCCTAAACCCTGCCCAACAAATGCTGGTGGAGTAGTACAGCTATCTCTTTTATTGGACCAACTCTAGGAGGTGGAAGGATGCACGCTTTTGGACCTCACAGGGTCCTTCGTCATTCATATTTATCCTGCCCTTCCTGCAAAGGCTCAGGGCAGCTTACAGAAATATATAAGGTACATAAACATAAAACCTATTAAAACATATGAAAAACATATAAAATCAATTAAAAAGAAATCCTAAACCCCACCCACCGCCCCTCTCCCTAACCCTTCCACCCAGCCCCGCTTAGTAGGGATGAGAGTTGAGATCAAAATCTGGATTTAGGTTTGTATTGTTCAGATCTGAAACGGAGTAATATGTGCATAAATCCATCTCCCCCCCNCCCCCCCCCGTTCTGCATCCCTCAGACCCCTGCCCGCCCACCCCAGACTCCCTCCCCACTCCCCAAGGGAAGGCTGCGGTGGGCAATTAGACAGGTGGGCAGGGGGCCAGAAGAGGAGGAGCTGGGGGCAGAAGGGCCAGGCAGGGGTCCAGGGACCGTGCCGGGTTGGACAGGGAAGGGGGTGGTGGTAAGGCTGTTGCTTTTACTTACTTGCCTGTAGTATAGGGCTCCGAACCGGCACCCGGCACAGCCTTCCACAGCCGTGGCAGTCTCCGGTCCAGAGTCCTACACTATAGGCAAGTAAGTAAAAGCAACAGCCTACCCCCCTCTCTTCTCCCCACCTTCCTAGCAAGCGTGCCCGCCCAGCCGCTCATCCACTTCACACTTTAGTGTAGGGCTCCGAACCGCTGCCCTGTGTGGACACAGAAATCCATGCCAGGTGCCATTCCAGAGCCCAACGCTACAGAAAAGTAAACAAGCAACAACCTACCCCCCCTTCCCCCCACCCCTGCCCAGCCCCCAAACCCTTGCCTGGGCCCTCTGCTCCAGCCCTGCTTCCCCCAGACCCCTGCCTGCCTCCCCAGGACTCTGCTCAGCCCATCGCCTACTGCAGTCTACCAGCATTGGGGGGGTGGGGGGGTGTACATTGGGGCAGGTGATGGGCCTGGCAGGAGTCTGTGTGGAGGAGAGAAGGGGTCTGGGGAAGGTAGAGCTGGAGGCAGATGACACGCATAAGCTCTTTGGAGAGAATGTGACTACCAGGGCACGGCCTTGCGGGGCTGCGGCCCCTTTAAGGGCTTGGCACCAGGCGGGTGATGCTGGCATGGGGCGTGGCAACACAGAGCCTTGTGGGATAGAAGGACAGTCTGAGTTAGAGACAGGCTGAACAGTAAAGCGGAGTGAGGCAGGACATTGGTCCTCTAGGGGGAGGCAGCCCGGAGAGCTGGCCACGCCCACTCTTGCTATATAACAGAAGAGAAGCCAGCGAGAGTTTCAGTCTCTGCTTGGGAGCTGATCAGGCAATATCTACTGGGAGGCCTCCAGCAGGAGATCTGACCAGTGCTGAAGCCCTGCTGGGAGAACCCTGCCACTCTACGCTCTCCAAGGGACTGGAGGGTGAGCGCAGCAATCAGCCTGGAGAAGCCCAAGGATTAGAGCCTGGGAGAAGCCCTGGAGAACTGTGAGCAGCCTGCCAGAGGACTGGATACCTGGTGGAGCTCGGCTAGACAGGGCTTGGGTTGCCAAAGGGGTTGCATTCCCAACATTAGAGTAGGCTAAGCACAGAGACTGAGACGAACGGTGTGCATTGATAGAAAACTGTATGGACTAACACTAAAAAGAGGTTATGGACTAGTTTCTGTGAATGGATGTGACTACCAGGGGTCTCATCCTGTGGGGACAAACCACTGGGGAACCGCACCCTGTTACAATGACCCTCTCTCCAGCAAAGCAGGGACTGGATTTCTGGTGTCTGGATTTAGAAATAACCCTTCAGTAGCAGCAGCAGCACCTGGAAGTACATGGCTACATTGGGACGCTGGCTCCCACCCTTTAAGAGACAGTGTCCTTGGAAGATGAGAGGAGGAAGGTGACTGTTGACCTGGGAAGGGAAGGAGCAGAGAGCTATGAGGGGAAGGACTGAGCCACAGAGAGAGCCTTTGGCAAGGTGACTGCGGTGTAGAGTGCAGCAGTGGGAGACCCCTCCCTCTAGCCCCCCACCCCCGGCCACAGGAGGAGGACTCCTGGTCTGGCCTGCAGCCCAGAGAGGAGGCAAGTCCTGCTCAGCTACAGCGATGTCCAGAGCAGTGTGATGCAGGTGCGTAGCTACCCATAGGGAGAGGAGTGACACTGCACAGCATTTGCACTGCACGCTGCGGGGGGGAGGGGGGCGCAAATGAAACCTTGCTATCAGTGCTCCCCTGTTGCGGCATGCAGAGAGATTGGCAGTCAGCAAAGCGCAGCCACATTGGATCCAGAAGCGGAGCTAGTAAGCTGCAGCATGAGGCAGGCAGTGGTGCTCAGCCTTGGGCTTGCAGCTAGAGCACGAGCAGTCTGAGTTGCAGTGCCCTGTCCTCAAAGGTGAGGTAGGTAAAATATTTTATTGTTAGCCTTAGGCCATAACAAAACAGAAAACATATCACATAACACAACCAACATAACATACATCAAATAAATAAATAAAATTAAAAAATAGTTTCTCTATACTGCTTAAAAAAGATAACATTTGCACAAAATGCTGCCACTGCAGAGGAACGAGGGGAATCACAACCATCTAGCAAACAATGCATTAAGTCGTCACACAGCCCATCACCCCGTACTATCAACAAAGGATCCAATATATTTATCCCTCAAATGACTAATAACAAGACAGTATAAGATGATATGCTTCTCTGTCTCTGGTACAGCCATATCGCAATCATTGCACAGTCGTGCTTCTCTTGGAATACTATGAAATCTGCCTGCCAGAAAAGCTGAAGGGAAGACGTTACATCGCATCAGGGTAAGGGCTCTTCCATAGGGCCAGGATGTCCATTTAATTAAGTACAGTGGCGGAAAGTTAAATGTCCTAATGTAGCTATAACCTGGGGCAATCTTTTGAGCTAATAGTGCAGAGTTCTCATTCTGGAGCTCTTGATCGGCAAATCTAAGTGCTATTAGTCTCACAGCACCCTTATAACCTAATGGGAGCAAAACCTCAGTTGAAAACCCAAGTTTAAATATTTCTGTCTCCACAGAATGACCCCAAGGGTCGAAAGATTTTAAAACAAAAATAGATGACAGAAGAGATTCTGATGCAGGGGGGAAAACTTTCACTTTCAGCCAGAACTTTAAAGTGGCTAGTAAGGCCAAGGATTTAATTGATTTCATCGCTGTTCTGCCCTCAACACGGCCAGAGGAACACAATTTGGGACTCCAAGAATTGAGCGCAAGAAGGGATTCTGGGGGCCTTCAAGTTTGTCTAAAAATGAGGCTCCCCAGATTGCCACAGCATATGAAAGTTGCGGGATCACTTTTGTCTTAAAGAGCCGTAGAGCTGGCCCTATAAGTTTACCACCCTGAATATAGAAAAAGCTAGTGATTAGTTTTCCAGGTCTCAAGCTATAGCTGCTTTGAAATGTGGAATACAGCTGCCAGATGCCGAAAGAACCACCCCTAAATATTTAAAGGTTTGGACCTGTTCTATTAGGTTATTGTCCACTTGCCAACCAAATTGACGTCGGTGATAGGGATGGGCGAACAGAATGGAGTTCGGAAATTCGGTTCAGTTCGGTTTGAAATTCGAGTTCCGAAATTCGGTTCGGTTTGAAATTCGAGTTCGGTTCGGAAGTTTGGTTCGGTCGACCGAACAGACCAAGTTCGGTCCGAACTTCTGAACCACGTTCGCCCATCCCTAGTTGGGAAGAGCTGACTACCAGGACCTTAGTCTTGGTATAATTTATTATCAAGTTTTCCTGAGTGCAATACAACGCAAACCTCTGGATACTTCTTCGCAAGCCGATTTGGGTCAGAGACAGAAGAACCGTGTCATCTGCGTACAACATGATAGGGAGCCTTCAATCTCCCAACTTTGGAGGGTGGGTATTACATCTGGCCATGAAGGGAACTAAGTCATTGACATAGAAATTAAAAAGAGCCGGAGCCAAGATACAACCCTGGCGCACACCCCTAGCCAGGGGGATTTCCCCTGTTAAGGGTTGGTCCAAAGCAGGACGAACCTGCATGACATTATCTTGGTGTAATTTAAACAAAAAAAAAAGAAGATGCCCATCCACTGAAGTTCTGCTAAACGTTGACCACAAGCGCTCCCTATTGATGGTGTCAAATGCGGCCTTCAGGTCAACAAAACAGAAAAATAAAGAACCTTTCATTTGAGCTTTGGTGTATTTTGCTACTAGATGCCTAAGAACAAATACGTGGTCCTGGGTAGACTGGCCTGCTCTAAAACCTGCTTGCTTTGGGAATATAACTTTCTCAGAGTCAAGCCAGTTCTGAAGCCCACCCAGAAGGTACTTTGTGTAAAGCTTCCCCATGACAGACAAAAGCCTAATTGGTCTATAGTTTGTGGGTTCATTAGGGTCCCTTTTATAGATTGGTATCACCAGGCTTTTGAGCCAAGATTTTGGAATTACCCCTGTTGCATTAATTTACGTAAATAGAGGAGCCAATAGTGAAGCCCACCAAGTAGACTCGTATTTCAATAGCTCCAGGGGAATAAAATCAATCCCCAGAGCCTTACCACTCTTTAGTTGAGATATGAGCTCAGTTAGTTCTGTGGGAGAAACTGGTGGCCATTCCTGGAATCTGTCAATGGGTTGGAGTTCAATACCAATAGGCAAGGTTCCAGGATTAGAAAATAAGCGCTCAAAGTATGACTGACACTTGGATAAAGAAAGTGGGTTGTTATGCACACAGGGACCACCTATCCTAGTCCTAGCTATAAGCAACCAAAATTGTCTAGAGTCGTTTGCTAGAGCTGCTTGATGTAACTGGTTCCATTGTCTTAGTTGGAAATCCAACTTCTTTCTCTGTAGGAGGAGTCTATATGATTTCCTACTATCTACCAAATGAGTCCTAATACTTTCTGTAGAATTCCCCTTCATAAGTCTAACTATTTTCCGAAGAGAGTTCCTAGCTCTGGCACAATCAGAGTAAAACCAACCTCGAGGATACAAATTCCCAGGTCTACGGACTTTCGTAGAAGTTAATAGAGGAATAAATAGTTCCAACAGTTGCTCGAATAGTAAGACTGATTCTGGGGATGCTTCCAAAATTCCCAAGCTTAATTCATAGGTTGGAGGAGAACGAATAAATGCTGAAAATATTTCGCCCAAATTTAAGGACCATTTGGCATGCACAGGGCCAACTGCAAGTTCCAGCGAAGGCTGGTCTTTAACAATGGATGAAACTCTCAACCTAGAGGAGTGAGGACAACCCATCAGGAGGGCAAGCGGGGAATGTTCTGTCTACAACATTGAGGACCTTTAGTTCCAAAACTTCAAATAGATGCCTGGAAGAAATTATAAAATAATCGATAATGCTGGAACCAAGCTTAGAATGGAAAGTAAAATGCCCGTCAAGATCACCTGATATTGTACCATTCAGTATCACCAGGTCAAGATCACACAGGAACTGGGCCAGTCTAGGGGCCCTTGGACTTAATATTGTCCATAGATGTGTGAAGATTATTAAAAGGAGGTTTTATATATTCCTTGGGCTCTAGAATTTCTAAGCTGGCTCTTGGATTCCCAGTGCGAATATTCATATCATCCCCAAGAATTAAAACGGCTCTCGGGAATTTCAAAAAGGCTTCTTGTATTGCCCTTGTAACAAAGGGCCAAATATCATCTGAATAATAACTAGACACGAAAGGTGGTACATAAATATTTGCCAGCAAAAATTCAGATCCTTGGCAAAGAATACAATGCCATAAGGTAAAATAGGATTTGAAGTAATCAATCAGGGTAGTCTTAGCGTACATAGACTGCCGTATCAACAAGGCTAGACCACCCACTCTGTCTACCTCTTGTACTAAGAGATGCTGCTTTTAGACAATACACATCAAAACCTTGCTGAAATAACTGAGCCTCAGCCCAGGTTTCTTGAATAAAAAGAATATCTACTTCTACTTTAACTTTAACTTTATTGGTATTAGCTTCCGCTATAACCACCATGCATAATACCTGACAACATTAAATGTCAGGAACCAATGTCGCTTAACAATTAACCATACATCAAACCATACAATATATCCACACATATATCATCTCACATCTCATATCACCAACAACAAAAGTCACTTTACAATTAATAAAATATTCAAATGCATAAAACAGAACACAAGAACACCTGAAGAAAAATAATTAACAAAGGATAGTACCTATATACAAAAATAATTAAATGCAACTGTCATTCAATCTACCCCCAAAACTATTCTGAGAATCCACTACCGTTCCTGAGACAGGGCCCTTCTTCTAGATGCCAAAAGAGTAAAGGAAGCAAGGGCCTGAACGGCTTCCTCCTGAGTCGACATGAGCAGATATTGATCACACCCCTCAGATTCAAAAGAAGAGCCACTGGCTAGCAGGGGAGCCAGCCATACTAGTCGCAGATCATCAAATAATGGGCATCTCAAAACAAAATGATCCATAGACTCAGTCTCTCCCATCAAGCAAGAACAGAGCCTCCGCTTGGGAGGGATCTGTTGTTGTCTACCCTCTGTTACCACTGTCCGAACAAGCTGGAAGCGGAGCTGAGTGTATGCCCACCGCAATCTGGGATTAGTCAGTTGATCCAAATAGGGTTCAAAGGAGGGAAACAATTTAATATGGCTCAACCACGGAGCTACCTTCCAGGACCGTAAAATAGTCATATCCTCCTGCTGGGCTATGTCTTGGATCCTACCACAAATCTCGGCTTTTATCACTCCCAAGCTCTTCCCTTGAAAGTAGCTAAACGAGAACCCCAACACTTTTATCAATTGCCCCAGATAACCAACCCAAGGGTAACCCCTATGGCCTGAGTACAACAGCTCTTCTTTGAGACAACCCAAGGTAAGGGCTGTCTCCTGTTGCTTTAGCAGCCTCACCCAATACCTCACAAATGCCATCCTGGAAAGTGCTTGGATTGATAGGGTTCCGGTTTCAACCCTCAGCACAGCCCCGGGGACGCTAGGACCTACTTGTACCAAGCGTCTCAGGAACAAATTCTGTACCCTTTCCAAAAGCAGTATATTGGGAGAAGGGACAAGTTCCATCCCAAAACCCAGGGCTGGAGGAACCTTGGCTTGATAAACTTTCAGAAAGGTAGAAGTGGGAACCCCCTTAGATAGGTACATCGCCTTGGTAAGAGCTCTGACTGCCGTAGTTGCCTTCCCCACTGTGGTTTGTAAGTGAAGGTTCCAAGACCCCCAGTTCGAAAATGTAACTCCTAAATAATTAAAGGACTTAACCACAGCCATCCTACCAATACTTGTCACTCACTCGGGGGAACAAGTCCTTTTCCCCAAAACCATTATTTTGGATTTGGAAGCATTAACTTCCATCCCATTTATGTGACAAAACTGGCTAAACACGTCCAACGCTCTTCTCATACCTTTTTCAGTTTGCGAAAGGAGAACTATATTATCTGCGAACTGAATAAGCGCACAAAGGTATCCCCTACCTTTGGGGCATGGGTTTCCTCCGCCTTGATGTAAGTAATCAAATCCGACAGATAAAGGTTGAAGAGGAGGGGGCCAACACACACCCTTGGTGAACACCTCTCCTAATTGGGATCGGTGTTCCCATGCATTGCCCCCTCCCCATCCTAACCCTTGCCTCATTGTTTGAATACAGTTGGATAATGGAAGCAAGTAGTCTACTCTCTACACCCAAAAGCTTAAGCTTAACCCAGAGTCTTGCCCTCGGTACGGTATCAAATGCCTTTGTCAAATCAACAAAGGAAAGATAGAGCTGACCCTTCCTGACCTTATAGTACTTGTGCAAAAGGTGCTGAACAATGTATCCGCAATCTATTGTAGACCTGCCTTTCGCAAAGCCAAATTATTCCATTGGGACCAAGGCCTTCTCGCTTGCCCATTGCTCCAGGTGAGTTAGGAAGACCCGTACAAACAACTTACCCACCGTTGACAGAAGACTGATGGGTCTATAGCATGAAGGGTCTCGCCTTTTCCCTTTCTTAAAAATAGGTACTATATAACTTTGCACCCAGGAGCAAGGGACCCTACCAGCTTTACCTACCTGAAAAAAAGGATTGAAAGAACCCTAGCCCACTAAATTGGGGTTGCCTGCAAGATCTCAGCCATGACACAGTCGGGCCCTGGGGCCCTACTAGATTTTAAAAATAATATAATTATTCTTGGGCAACTATTTAAGATTTGAATCTAAAGCTCGTTGTTTCCAGTCAGAAATATTCCAGCTTATTAATCTAAGATGTTCAATTCCCAATTGGGCCAGTCAGTCCGCTTCTGGCATATCCAGGGCTAGAAGAGTATTTTTAACTTGGGGGCACCTTTGGGGAAGAGGAGCTTGGGTTGAAGAGGAAACATTTATTGGGCTGGCTAGATACATTATGGGCAAAGGATCTCGAGGCCACCACCTGGTCTTTGCAACTATCAATTGAACAGGAACCCCTTGAAGCTGAGTGAGGTTCAAGCCTCGGAGATTTTGATACAGAAGTTCCAACAAAAGGGCCCAAGGAGTCACCAGCCTCATAGCCCACTATAGGGAGAAGACAACTTTTTTGGGAGGCAGAAACAACCGCAGTATCATTACCCAAGAGTGAGATCCCTTTTGGGCGGAGGTCTTCGACTAACTTGACAGCTAGGGTCCCCTTAAGTACGACTGTTTCCTCAGACTTCCCATAAGAGTCTACCCCACTAGGACCTTGTGTCATTATGCTTGCCAATAGAGATTAGCTAAGGGGGGAAATTGGCAGTGGAGTCAAGGGTATAGGTTGACCAGTTTGTCTGGACACAAGTGCCAGATGGGTATCAAAGGTGAGTGTTTCCTGGGGTCTGGGGAGACCAGGGGCATGGAGGACGGGAGGCAGAGGATCGGGGGAGGGCAGCAGGGTCTCTGTGGGGGCAGGGGGTCTTTGGTGGGGCAAGGAGGGTGGGTGGGACGTTGTGCATGTGTTGTTTGGTTGTTCTGCAGTTAAGGGAGAAGGGAAGGTGCTTTTTTCATCTCCTCACACTACACTCAGCACGCCCTATTCCCTATAAGGGGCCTGGGGTGTATTAACCCTTCTTAGCATGGTGAAATGTAAAACTCAACCCCTGAAAATGATGGAAATGGGGCTGGGAATGGAGGTTTCTGGGGTGGGAGGCAACCTATCACCTCAATGGGGCTTTGCCTACACAAAAATTCAGTAATTCAAATTGCTTAACAGGAAATAACAATGGTCCCAGGACACAATGTGATGCCAGTAGCAGCCCCTATTGATTCAGTGGTGCTGCGGTAGCCGGGCCATACCAGGAGTAATGGCCACCGCCGCATTGCGCATGCGAAGAGCCTCAGATGGTAGTGACGGCGGCCAGGACCACCAGGACTCCAGCAAACCGGTATGATTTGTACGGATGGCAACCCACACCAAATTTCGGGTACAGGTTGTTACGCGTACGGTTTATTTATTTATTTTTAATTGTGGGGGGGCATTTGTTAGCTTCCGCATGTGTCACGCCCCCTGCTGGTGGCTCTGACCTCAACCCCACCGGCCTCCACTGCTTGCTCCCCAATGGTTCCTTAAAACTTTTTCTCTTTTCTGAGGGTGGGAGACAGTAATGTCCCTCATTCCTGCAGGCGCTTGAGGGGTTTCTATTGTGCTCAGGGAGCAAGTGAAAGCAAGCAGGCTTGTTTTAATCAAACTTCTCTCTTGTTTTGCTTTCATTTAACACCGTCCTGAGCTGCCATTGGGCAGGAGGGGGTGGTATAAATATAATGAAAATAAATAAAATTTAATTTCCTCCCCCTGCCCCCATTTATATTTATATGTATATTACATGCATTAGACTAGGTTTCCTGGATTCTGTCCCTAGCTCTGGGAATTGGAATGTAGGTTTCTGGCCAGAATACAGAACTGGAAATGGAGACTGTAAGCTACAGATATTGCTCTGGGTTTGGAGGCACAACTTGTTTCACCTTGTAGGAAATGGGGCTAATAGCAGATACATTTACAAAAGTGCTATGGTAAATAAATGAGTTCATTGATAGTTTCCTACAACAAGGACAGTGGGGGGAAGAAGGAGGGGAGGGGTGGGATCGGGGAGAGGATAGTGATGGGGGAACGGGGCCAAGTCCATTTCTTGTTCCTGGGCCCATTCCAACCCAGCTACACACCCGGCGTGCAGCAGAGACACTAGTGAGGAAAGGGTCAGCGCTCCCCAGTTCCTGGGTCTATAGCTTGAAGGGGTTCACAGGTAAGTGGAATCCTTGGACCAGTCAGAGAATTGCTCAGTCGCAGGGATAACTGCTGTTGACCTAGTCTGGCTAACAGATACTCCATAGACTTTATATTGTGTGGACTTTAAAGTTAAATAAACTGTAATCACAAAAGGTAACTAGTGTGGGAAGGATTACCACCTCTCGGGCTTTGACTCTGAGTTTCTGGGTTTGGAGAGGTGGTCTCCAGGCGAAGCCCAGTTTCTCTAGGTAATCAAGGATCTGTGGAGAAATCTGGGCTTGAAGGAAAGAGGAGGGTTAGTTACATGCCAGTAACAATGGTTCTTTGAGCCGGGGGCCCTCTATATTCCCACCTAAAATATCTCATGTGCCATCTGCACCAAAAATGGACCTCAATTAGCTTAGCTGCTACAGTCGGGAGCCATGGAATGATGTGATGACAGGGGTATAAATCCCACCCAGCCCCATTCAGTTCCGTCCCAAACTCAGAGGAGATCCACTCTGAGAAGGGAGACCGGGGGGTGGGGGACCACACGGGACGGGACGGGACTGGGAATTGGGAATAGGTAGAGGCCCCACTTGAAGAAACATGGTTGCAGGTAAGTAACTAATCCTTCTTCTTTAAATGGTCCCTAAATATTCCCCCATTTAGGAGCGATTTGCATATAACCCTCAGAAGGCAGGAGGAATCTCTCCTAAATGGGGGAATATTTAGGGACCATTTAAAGAAGAAGGATTAGTTACATATCTGTAATTAAAGTTCTTCAAGTTGGAGCCTCTACCTATTCCCAATTCCCACCCAGTCTCCCTTCTCAGAGTAGATCTGAATGGGGCTGGGTGGGATCGGATTTATACCCCTGTCATCACATCACCCCATGGTTCCCACTGGCTGTAGCAGCTAAGCTAACCCAGGTCCATTTTTGATGCAGGTGGCATATGATATATCCTAAGCGGGAATATGAAGAGGCCCCAACTCAAAGAACCATTGCTTCTGGCATGTAACTAACCCTCCTCTTTCCTTCAAGCCCATATTTCTCCGCAGATCCTTGATTTTAACTAGAGAAACTGGGCTTTGCCTGGAGACCACCTCTCCAAACCCAGAATCAAAGGGTCAAAGCCCGAGAGTTGGTAATCCTACCCACGCTAGGTACTGTTTGTGATGACAATTTGATTAACTTTTAAAACCAAGCAATATAAAGTATATGGAGTATCTGTTAGCCAGGCAGGATCAACACCAGTTTCCCCTGCGGCTGACCAATTCTCTGACTGGTCCAAGGAGTCCACTTACCTGTGAACGCCTTCAAGCTATAGACCCGCTGATTGATTGACTCATCAGCTGCCTATGAATGGACTAATTTAATTGCCTGATTAACAACTGAAAGATGTCAATGTCTATTGCTTTGACCCACTTGATTTGTTAATTCTAGGAGGCATCGGTGTTTACAAGTAGTTTTGAGGAGGTGTTTGTATTTATAAGCAACTTTGATGGGGGATGTTATGCTTTCTTTCTGGTGCCTCTTTATGGATTATAGATGACTTAGCACCAGTTTTGATTGTTGTAGTTGTTGATACATTGTTGTTATATTATACTATCTATATTTAACAAAAAGTAGACATTGTTATTGTACCAAATATATTTATGCTGTGTGGGTCTTTTGTTGTGGTTACTTGGAGACCCTTCCCTGTTTTTGGCTTCAGTCAATAGTTATAGACTGGTCCCTAGGGGCTTACAATCTAAGAGACAAGCGAGGGGGAAGCAAGGGAGAGGTGAACATTGGGAGCAACAAGAGTACATTTGTGCGGTTGAGAAGTTGCAGGTACATATGCTTCACTTAATTACAAGGAACTAGATTCTGAGTGAGGGGGAAGGGAATTCATTCTTTCACTCCTGACAAGGTCGGGAAGGCCTAACAGAAGAGGCAGGTTTTCAGGAGGGATTTGAAAGTTGGGAGGGAGCAGAGCAAATGCATCCTGGGAACGAGTTCGAGGCATGAAGGGCAGCAAGAGAGTGAGAGTGGAGATGTTTAAAGGAGCAAGGGGGTTGCAAGCAGGCAACGGTGGGGGCAGAGGAGGAGTGAAGCTCCCGGGCAGAAGTGTGGTGGAATGCAAAGAGAATTGCCACTTCTGGTTTTTTTTTACTTGACACTTCCATTTTGGCCTATGGGAGTGTCGGATAAAAAACAACCACAGGTGGCAACCCTAGATACAAGTGCGGAGAGAAATGGGGGAGCAAGGCCATGAAGAGCCTTGAAGGTGAAAGCCAGGCACTTGTGCTGAAAGCGTTCATGTAAAGGGAGCCAGTGTAGGGCAGAGAGGAGGGGCTGAACGTGGTCAAAACGACAGGCAAGGTGGATGACTTTGGCAGCAGAGCATTGAACAGAGAGTAAGGGGGCGGGGGGGCGAGATCAGAGCATGGGAGACCAATAAGGAGGAAGTTACAGCAATCAAGGAAAGAGATGACTAAGCATGGAGTAAAGTTTTTGCAGAGACAGGACCGGTCTTAGCAATATTATACAGAGCGAAGCAACAGGATTTAGCAACAGCCTGGATCTGAGTTCTAAAGGAAAGGGAGGAGTCAAAGATTAATCCCAGGCTATACACGTGAGGGACTTAGTTAGATGGTGACTCCTTCAATAGGAACTGAGAGGGAAGTAGAAGGGAAATGTTTTTTGGGGAGGGGAAGATACGGAGTTTGGGTTTGGTCATATTAAGCTTGAGTTAGTGGAGAGACATCGTCAGAGATCCAGTCAGTGATACGAGACTGGATGGAGGGGGAGAGTGCGGGAGTTGTGTGTCATAAGCATACAGGTGATACTGGAAGCTGTGGGTTTCAGTGAGTTTACCCAGAGAAAGAGTGGAAAGGGAGAAGAGGGCCCAGGAGCTGTGTGACGAAGGACCCTGTGAGGTCTGAAAGCTTGCATACCTCCACCAACTGGAGTTTGTCCAATAAAAGATCACACTTTATTACTATGTGTCTATTCAGGAACTCCCACAGAGAGGGGAAGCAAGGAGGTACCAAGAAGAGATACATTGAAGGAGCAGTTTGAGAGAGATGAAGATAACCAGTCAAGAACAGAGCCCTGGAAATCAAGGGAGTGTAGTGGATCCAGGAGGAGGCCGTGGTTGACAGTGTCAAAGATGGCAGAGATCAAGGAGAACGAGGATGTAGTAAAGGCCTTTAGACTTGGCTAACAGAAGGTCATTGGTGATTTTGGCAAGGGCAGTCTCAGCCGAGTGGAGATTAATGAATTTAGGATTGCAACCGATTATAATTTTAGCACAACTGACAAATTTGTGGGGAGAGGGGTGTCTTAAAACCTAAAATAATGAAGAGCCAGTATAGCCTACTGGATCTGGTGATGGACTTGGGAGACAGGGGTTCAAGTCTCATCTTAGCAATGAACTCACTGGGCTAAAAGGCCTCTTTCATTAGTTCTCAGTCAGTTCCCTATCTGTAGAATGGGAAATAGAATGACCTACCTCACAGGATTGTCGTGAGGGTATGTCACGAAGGAACATAGGGTCACACATGACCAGAGGGAACATACATGCACTGTTAATTTATAGAAGCCAGTTTGTTACATGTACTATTACATTATAGAAACCAATCTGAGACAATGATGCCAAGCTGAGAGATGTTAAATCATTACTATAACATTGCAAAAGAGGAGACATTGCGAAATAGGAGCAGCACAGCCCCAAGGGCATTGATATGTAAACAGAGTTCTTTCCACAAGGTGTGAGTGTCTCTAACAGCAACTTTAAGAATGCAAATGAAAGGAAACTGCATACGTGAGTGAGCCCACAGGTTCAGGAGAGAAGAGGGGAAAACAAAAGGACTTTCTGGAAGACTCGAGAAGAAACTAGGGTTTCCCCCCCGCCCCGAGGACTTATAAAGGGACATTTGAACCCATAGAGAACAGTATCAGTTGGGAACTCATTTAACCTAGAACTCGCTGAGTCTCAGATTATAGCTGGAGGGCAGGAGCCTGTCAGCTAACCTGCTGATGCAATGTATTAAAAGAAGAGACTTTGCTTCTAAGAACTTGAAGCCCAGCCTCACTACATCTGGCTGAGAAATGGATTCAAGTGCATGGACTTTATGCAGGGTAAGATCTTAACTAGGGACCTTCTCAGTACAGACTAGGATTGTGTTATTTACTTTTGTTTTAATTGCCACTCTGCATTCAAGCTATTTGTTTATGTAATCAATACACTTTCTTCTTTACTAAGAAGGCTTTCTGTCATCTCATACTGGGAAACACTGTCTGAGTATCTTGTGCCCTCAAGCACTTGTGAACCCAGAGAGAAAGAGTTTGTGAGCAGGAAGTCTCTGGAGCTTGGGGGACAAAAGTGTTGTCCCCTTTGCAGGACTGAATCAGCTAGAGAGAGAACTGATTCAGATGGGCTGCAAGTGAGGGAAACAGAGTCACCCAACCCAAAAAAGTGGGGTAGTGGACCCCAACCCTGTGATACCGGTGCCCAACGAGAAGGTTTACGCTCAGACTGGTGTACCAATGTGTAGAAAAGCAAAGGGGGATAACCAAAAGTAAGTGGCATTCTCTGAAGGGAGTAAATCCCGTATCTGGAGAGAGTGAGTTGCCAGCGCCTTCTGGAACTCAACTCTAAGAGTGGAATAAGCAAATCTTTGACCAGTGTGCGCAGTGTTTGTTGTTTTAGTTTTCATTTCGGGTGTCAGGGCTAGTTATCAAAATAGGGCTGCCAAAGGGTTTCTCCAGGCTCCTGAAGGCAGAATTGATAAAGGAGGCACAAGATAAACACTTCCAAACAGAGGGAAAAACTAAACAGCAACTTAAGCAGCTTATACTAGAATTTGAGGAGATGGACCAAGAGTGGAATGGAGATGATTTGCCAAACCCCACGTAAAATCCCCCTCCAACCGACCAGCAACCAGGAGATGGAGAACCTGGAGACAATCAGGGACATGGCTCAAACACAGAAGTTGAGCTGGCCGTACTGAAACTGGAGCATGAGCTCAGATTACAGCAAATGAAATTGGACAAGGAGGAGAGAAAAAATGCAGAAAAATTAAAGATACAGCTCAAACTTGAAAGACAGAAATTAGACAAGGAGCTTGAACTTGAGAAACTAAAACAGCAAAGAGAAAGAGAGAGAGAACAGCATCAACTCAAGCTCCTGAAGACACAGAAGGACCTAGGAATGGAACCTCAACTCCCTTCAGGAGGCAACACTTACAGCGACAGGAGATGCATGATTCAAGATTACGCATCCCTCATACCTCAGTATGATGACAGAGAGTGCATCGATGACTTTCACCATCGCACAATACATATTTCGACAAGAAAAGATTCCCAACGACATGTGGATCCAGTTATTGTTACCTAAGATCTCAACGAAAGCAAGAAGCGTGTACAACACAAAAGCAGAGGAAAACCAAGCATTGACTTTCTATGACTTCAAAAATGCAGTTTCTGCGGCGTACATGACGACCCCAGAAACCTTTCGCCAGAAACTATGCAAATTTAAAAAGGGAGTTGGTCTGGGCGTCTGTTCTCAGGGGTATAAAACACTGGCATCACAGCAGCAAGATACCTGAGTGGATACAGATGGAAAAAAGCCTCTGCGAGATAGAGAACTTTAAAACACTTCTCATGGAAGAGATGGATATTAAAAAACAAATAGATATAGAGCATCCGTTCATTGGCATGGCTATCCATACCTGGGAACAGTGCACAAATAAAGCAGAGATGATAAAAAATAAATCCCCTTTCTCCCCAATTTTTGGAAGCTGGGCAA
>QEPC01002244.1:125350-136779 GCA_003113815.1 Sphenodon punctatus | reverse complement strand
ACATTATTTATTTTAAGCTTGATGTGCATGTAGACTGTGTTTTCTTCCATCTGATGTTAACCCTGGGAGCTCCTTGCTGCTGTGTTTTGCCAGTGTTTTCTGTGTTTGGGGTTTATACACTATTTATTTTAAGCTTGATGTGCATGTAGATTGTGTTTTCTTCCATCCGATGTTAACCCTGGGAACTCCTTGCTGCTGTGTTTTGCCAGTGTTTTCTGTGTTTCCCTGTATTTGGGGTTTTTACATTATTTATTTTAAGCTTGATGTGCATGTAGACTGTGTTTTCTTTCATCCGATGTTAACCCTGGGAACTCCTTGCTGCTGGGTTATGCCATGCCACTGGCCTACCGCTGCCCTGGCTCCGCCCACCGTTGCCCTGGCTCCGCCCACTAGCTCGCCGGCCTTACTGCCCCTCCAAACTAAAAACCCACCAGCCACCCCTGCCAGAAGGGGAGAGAGAGGAGCAGCAAGGCTCTGAGAGCCTCAAACAGGTTGCACCCCGAACTCCACTGTGGACCGGGACCAGGCACACACCGAGTCCCAGACCCAGCCAGCAGATGTGGCCGGGACAGACCCAGAAGGGGACCTGGGAAGCTCTAACCCGCATGGGGAGGAACAAAACACAGACCCAAGGTTAGAATTCGCAAGTAAAAACTTAACTGCAACACAAACGGATTTCAGACCAGAACTAACAAATGATGTGACTTTACAGGGGATCAGGGAAGCAGCTGATAAGGGAGCCCCAACTGAATCACCAGGGGCAAAATACGCATGGGAACACAGGTTGCTTTACAAGATCCTACCCCAGGGGAGTGATGGGAAGGGGGAGGATCAGCTCAGGAAATTGGTGGTGCCCAAAAAGTTTGGAGAAGACTTGCTTAACCTGGCACATTCCTCTCCCTTTGCTGGACACCTAGGAGTAAAGAGAACACTGCAAAGGCTACAATTGAATTTTGAATGGCCAGACATGAAAGGAGACGTTAGAGCATTCTGCCAGGTGTGCGATTCCTGTCAGAGGAACAAGAAAGGGAACGATCCAAAAAAGGTGCCCCTACACCCCCCTACCCATATTCTAAGTGCCTTAGTTTCTACAGGGTGGGGATGGATATTGGGGCCAGATCTGGCAAACAGTACCTACTAGTGGTGGTAGATTACGCCACTAGGTATCCTGAAGCTATAGCCCTAGGTATCCTGAAGGTTGAAACAGAGGCATTACTGGACATTTTCAGTAAGGTGGGTTTTCCAAACAGGTCATAACAGATAGAGGGGCAAATTTCCTCTCCAGTATCTTCCAACAACTCTGGAAGTTATGCAACGTGAAGCACATAAAGGCAGCTCCATATCACCCCCAAACAAATGGGTTAGTTGAAAGATTTAATGGGACACTGAAACAAATGCTAGCTAACTTTATGACCAACAGAGCAAATGATTGGGACAAACTGTTGCCTTACCTCCTAATTTGCATGTCGGGAAGTACCCCAGGAATCCACAGGATACTCTCTGTTTGAATTGCTATTTGGAAGGAATGTGCGGGGTCCCCTGGAACTAGTAAGGGACTCCTGGGAAACCTCAGAGGAAATTGAAGGACAACCTATAGCAAGGATACATCCAGCAATTCAGACATAGAGTAAACTTTATTTATTTAATCACATTTATACCCCACCCCTCCTGAAACAGCTCGGGCCAGCTGTAACTTCATGTTACAGAAGGGCCAAGCTAACCTGGCCAGCAGTCAAGAAGCCCAAAAGATAAAATATGACAAGAAAGCCAAAGAAAAAACTTATAACCCAGGGGACACCGTGCTAGTAATGAGACCAGCTAACAAGGGGGGGGGGGGAAGCCATCTGGGATGGCCCATATCATATATTTGATAAGAAGAACGAGGCCACATACTGGGTTAACAAACCTAACTCCAGGGCAGAGGCCCAAGAATTCCACATAAATATAATAAAAAATGACCATGAGAATAGAAGGGAAGGCAGTGGGATGTGGTGATTTCAATAGCCCACTATCCTCCTTAGATTTATTCACAAAAGCAAAACTGAATAAACAACAAGAAAAAATTGCCAAATTAATAGAAACTCAGGGGTGGAAAGAAGTATGGAGTGTGCTTCATCCAAACAAACAAGATTTTATGTTCTACTTTAATCCTCATAAAATATCCTCTAAAATAAACCACGTGTTGATCAATCAAGCTCTGATACAAGAATGCGAGAGGCATACATTCAGATAATTCCTTTTTCAGACCACAATTCGAAAGTGGTCAAAATAAACACCAGAAAAGAAATTAAAAACCTGAAGCAAAAATGGGGTTTAAAAAAGTTTTATTTAAATAATAAATGGGTACAAGAACAAATACAAAAAGAAATTGCATAATTCTAGGGATGGGCGAACAGAACGGAGTTCAGAATTCGGTTCGGTTTGAAATTCGAGTTTGGAAATTCGGTTCAGTTTGAAATTCGTGTTCGGAAATTCGGTTGACCGAACAGACCAAGTTTGGTCGAATTCCGAACTTCCGAACCAAGTTCGGCCATTCAAAACCAGGTTTTTTGATGTGTGTTGCCACTAGGGATGGGCGATCAGAACGGAGTTCGGAAATTCGGTTCGGTTTGATTTGAAATTCGAGTTCGATTCGGAAGTTCGGTTTGGTTGACCAAACAGACCGAGTTCAGTCCGAACTTCCGAACCGCGTTCGCCCATCCCTACAGAATTCATTCAGAGTAATAGTCAGCCAGGAACCTCCCCACAAATACTGTGGGAAACAGCTAAAGCGGTTCTTTGAGGTCAATTTATTTCAATTGGTGCATACCTTAAAAAGGGAAAAAAACCACAAATTAGGGAACTATACTTACAAATTAAACAATTGGCGAAACAACCAAAAATAAATGCAGGGGAAATTGCAACTTTAAAAAGCCAAATAAACCTGATGGAAACAGAATCAGTAATCAATCAAATAAGGTAATGTAATGTAATTTATTAAGGATACTGGCTCTCGCCATGATCCACCACATTCAGCCATACAACTATAAACCAAAAATACATTGTCCCAAAACATTAACATACATTTAACAATAAATTTTCCAATAATGTGACCCAAAAACAAAACAAAAAACAGCCTCCTCATACAAGGAACATATAACCATGAATGCCCCCATATATATGGCAGGCTTGACATATATAAATTATAACAATTCACTACAAACAGTTCACCTCAGATTTGACCATATGACCTTTTTGATGCCTAACAAGGGATAAAAACTTGGCCACCTTAGATGAAATAATACTAGACTTATCGTCCAAAAGCTGGCCCAAAATTGAACTTTCCCTAGCTATACTTTCCAAAATTGGGACAATAAGAAAGTTCCTCCAGGACTGGTACAATGGACAGAACAATATTATATGACCCAGCAACTCCGCCGTATATGACCCATGCTCAGCACAGGCTCTACACCACCTCTCCTGCCATGGGACTTTCCCCCATCTCCCTTCTAGAACGGCTGAAGGAAAACAATTCATTCTAGCCAAGGTAAAAGCAAATCTTGTATTAACTATATCCTTATCATATAGATACCTTGCACCCATAGAGGGGGCTACTGCTCTTTGCAGAAAAGGGGAGAGTTTCTGACCTTGTCTTTGGGCTGTTTCAGTTTGCAGCTCCTGATCAAATAGCCGTCGTTTTATTACTGGCCATATGTTATCATATGGAAGGGAGAGGATGCAGACCTCCGAAAATCCCAGTTTGGCCAGGAGGGCTTTTATATGTTATGCCCATCTTCCCTTGATATTACTAGCTGCCAAATGAGCCAGGGAATTTCCAGGGGTCAGCCTTACTTTCAGCCAGTACTTGAGCGTAGCCAAATTTGCCTGCAGAGCAACCCGTTTAACTCCTGACTCCACTCTAAGGAGTACCGCTGGCGTAGATCTAGGTACACACAAGAGAGAGCGTAGAAGCTTATTCTGCTCAATCTCTAGTTCTAACGGAGCATCTGCTCCCCAAACAGCTATACCGTAAAGAATTTGGGGTATCATTTTAGAGGCCATCAACTTAATAGCTGGATACAATAATTTGCCGCCTTGATCATAAAAGAAACTGCGAATTGCCTGACCTGTGGCTCCAGCAGTATTACTAACTGCTTTCAAATGCGCCTTCCAAGAAGTGGAAGCTGCGATTACCACACCCAAATATTTTAAATGGCTGACCTGCTCTATAACATGGTCCTGTAGAAGCCATCTGTATTTGGGATGGCCGGGACCAATGACCATCACCTTGGTCTTAGAATAATTAATAATGAGGCGTTTGGCATTACAATATTCCCCAAAGGCTGCCATGAGCCTTCTAAGACCCACCTGGGACCTAGCAACCAAGGCTGTGTCATTGGCATATAGGAGTACCGATGTACTAAACCCACCAATGTCTACCAGATTAAAAGCCCAGTTGGAAAACTTCTTCCTCATATCACTCAGAAAGAGGTTACACAAAATGGGTGCTAATAGACAACCCTGCCGTACACCACATCTGACTAGAACTTGGCCTGAGAGCTATCCCTGCCCATTCACACGCACTCTCAACACAGAGTTAGAGTGAATGGTCTGCAATAAGGCTAACAATCTTGGTTCCATACCCAAGGTTTCTAACATCACCCATAGATCTTCCCTGGACACAGAATCGAACGCTGTCTTAAGATCTACAAAACAGACAAAAAGCCTGGAAGACCCACTACTTCGGCACATACTTTGACATCAACTGTTCCATAACGAACATATGGTCAGTAGGCGAAACTCCCTGCCTAAAGCCCGCTTCTTCCAGTCCAATCAGGTTTTCAGCCTCCACCCATGCCTGAATCCTATCCAACAGCAGTTTAGTATATAACTTCCCCACGATACTCAGCAAACTTATAGGTCTATAGTTTGCTGGGTCATGGGGAGATCCCTTCTTAAAAATCGGGACAATGATGCTCTCCTCCCAGCCTTTCGGCAGCCTCCCTGTCTGATTTATATGAGTAAATAAGGGAGCCAAGATTTGACACCACCAATTGACGTTCCCCTTTAGCATCTCTGCTGGGACAAAATCCGCCCCAGGTTCCTTATTGGCTTTGAGGGATGAAACATACTGCTCAATATCATTGGGGGTGACGGGGTCCCATGAAGGAAGTGATTCCATAGAATAGCTGGGCACCTTCCCTATAGGTTCGGATAGTCTGGAAAAGATTTTCCCATAATAAACTTCCCACTTATCCACAGGAACATGCACCTGCTCACCCACTCTTGGAGCCCAAGAGTTTTTAATAATCTGCCAAAATTTATTATTATTTTTGGTTGCAACTGAACTAAGCAGTTCCTCCCACTGGGCTCTCCTAAACTGTTCTTTCTTCTGTTTAATTAAGCTTTTATATTCCTTTTTGGCATTAAGAAAACTCTCAACCCACCTTACATCATGACCCATTATCTTTCTATTTCTTGCCAGGTGATTCAACTGGCGTTTCACCATTTTACAGTCCCGGTCAAACCAACCCCTAGGGCTAAGCCTATTACAGGCGTTTGATTTAGTACAAGTAAGTACTGGCTGGAGAAGTGAAATCAATTTTCTGAATTCTTCGAGAATTAACCCTGGGCTGCTGACAATCACCTCCTGAAAAGACTCCAGCCTTTCCTGACTGGTAAATTCTTCAGTTGCCCAAAGAACCTCCGGAGTCCATTTAACTCTACTTTTAGGAACCGGAAGAGACTCCTGTAAGGCAGTTTGTACCAATGGCTTCTCTGAGGGGAATAGATTACCACAGGGATCATTAAAAGTAATCTTAAGAGGGAAGTGGTCTGAGTCTGGATAATTCAAAACTGAAAAATCTAAAACCAATGGAAATAAATTAAATGAGACCAGTGCATAATCCAAAACACTGGCCCCACCATATGCCATATAGGTAAAATCCCCTTCAATATCACCTGGCATATTTCCATTGAGGATTATCAGATTCACAGAATGAGCTAGCTCATTCAGTTTTCCCCCTGATAGATTGGATATCAAGTCCCTGGAGATCCCTCTATTCATAACTTGAGGGGGCATGTCCTCATCCAGATAGAACTCCCTGCCATTAGAGGGGTACGATCCCCGGCGGGCATTAAAATCACCTACCAACAACAAGCCATCTTCTAGGTACCTTTCTCTCAAATTAATAATTAAATTAGTTAAACGGACCCATATCTCATCCTCATAAAAATCCGAGGCTCTGGGGGGAATATAAACATTTACTACCAGTAAAGGCTGGCCTGATTTAGAATCAGAAATTTGAATTGGAAGGACTTGATGGCCACCACCTGGGAGTTTTTGGGTAGACAAATTTGATGCCTTCCTTACCAAAGTGGCCACACCCCCACTTGGCCTACCTTTGGTAGTATGTAGTCGAGAAATGGCTACCATAGAGTGGGTCTCAAATCCAGACACTTCCACATCCCTACGTAACCAAGTTTCCTGCAAACAAATGCAATCGAATCTTTGATTTTCAGGAAAAATTCTAAATCGGCGGCTTTGTTTGCCCATCCCGCGATATTCCAAGATATCAAGGAACCAATTCTATCACATCCCGTCTGTCAGGTATCTTTATGGGGCAAAATCGTTTCCACCTGAGTCAAAGAAATCTCATTTAACCATACGCCTGTCTGGACCTGACCTTCCATTACCAGGAGGGAATCCCCTTTTCCCTTAATTTGCCCCTCCCTAAACGCCAGTTCGTGGGGTCGACTGTGAGGGAGATTCTCGTGCCACTGGGCAGGGCTACCCTCATTTGCTGCTGGTTCTAGGGCCGGATTTGCCTGATGACATAAATTTTGTAACATCCGTAGCCTGCTCAAAATTAGGCTCTGCTCAATTACTGGGCGGGAATGAAAAGAAAGCTTCCACGCTGGCCCCTGTTCTTTAAAGATATCGGATCCCAACTGAAGACAAAATGAGAGCGGGTCAGCCAGATTCTCAAAAGGCCCATCACTTAAACTAGAAAAAGGGGGATTTGGTATATGAGCAAGCATTAAGGTTGAAAGTGACGACCCTTGTAGTGAACTGGCTTGACGCTCCTTGTCTATTAATTGAGAATGATCCAATCTCCGAGGGTTTAGTTGACTACCTATTGCTATATCTCCCAACTGACCCACCTCCATTTCTTCTACTAGGGTACCTTGGGCAGGGATAGTCATCGAATTGCAGTTCTTCACTGGCACAGCTCCTGAATAGATCTCTTTACCCAATCCCACAGGGACCGTTAAGTCAATAAGCGGAGGCAGGGCCATTGCCTGTGCTACATAGGATCTAGAAACAACCACCCCTCTAGAAAAAAGGTACTGCCTAGACAAAAGGATTTTGGAAACTAAATTAGGGTTTCCAAGATGGATAACCAAATGTATACCACATAATCCACTGGGAGTAAAAAATAAAAACGAGCAATTTCAAAATTACTCAACCTAATCTGGAGAAGGGCAGCCAGATGTCTTCGAATTAGATACTTGGAAAACCAAGCGGGCCTATTTCCATTAGGAAAAGGATAAATTTTCAGCAGAACCGCATTTGGGTCTGGGATCATCCGTATTATCCCTATCAATGGGTCATCTCTAGGCTTCTGATCATTACCTCCCCAATCCAGGGAAGTACTACATAAAGGTAGGTGGGGTCCCATAGGCTGCAATACTTGCCCCAAAGGCTGCGATTGAAATGTAGGGGGAGACAATACATATAGTTGGGCAGCCATTGATTTAACATTACCTGCCATTCCCTGTACACATTTAAACCCTTCCACCAATGACTTCCTCACTTCATTAATCCCCTTTAACATATTTTCAACTGTTTTGCCCATAAGAAGGCACTGGTCCCTGAATAATTTCCAGGGGACCCGTGAGTCGTCAGAGGTCCGGGATAAGACTGTAACAGAATCAAAGGCCTCCTCTGATAAAACTGATGATTGTGAATGTGAATGGGGGCTAAAACTGCCCCCCAAAACTTCAAATCTATTGGAGGTTTGGAGGGGTTCAGATGGTAACAAGAACTTCAAGTTACCTGACAACACCGTAACACCCACTTCTTGTAACTTTAATTGTTTAAGAACCGGGCTGCCTTGTTCAGGAGACGGGGCCAGAAGGTGCCCCCGCTTCCTAGGTTGAACAGTAAGAAAAGAGTCCTCAGCCATCATGCCACCACAGGGATCCAAAGGGGCTGAAAGTCAGTGCCTACACAGGCCCGCGCCTAAGGCTGCGTGCACAAGGGCACGCCCTTGTGCGCGCACGCCCCGGTCTACGAAGGCTTTTATTCCCCTGCTGGGCGGGTCTTGCCTTTCCCAACCAATCGGGTTCACAGCCTGCTGGGTTATTCAGGGTTTCAAGCAGGCTCCAGCTGGGGCTTCTAATCTCCCCTCCAAGACACCCTCTCCACAGTTCCACCGCCAAGGGGCAGCTAGCAGCAAAGGTCCCAGCCCCCGACGCAGCTCTCCTCCCTCAGCTCCACACCTAAAATAAGGTATACTAAAGCATTTTATTATGAAAAAGCAAATAAAGCAGATAAAGTATTGGCTTNAAAAAAAAAAAAAGACAACAGACAAGTATACCATACATAAGAGAATCTCCCACGTCAAAAATATTAAAAGGCAAAGAAAAGGAGCAATGCTTTGTTCAATTTTATGAAAAACGTTGAGATAGGAGGATCTACAAAAGATAACATTAATAACTTTTTTAAATTAGCCAAATTACCCCAGCTTTCCACCGAACAAAATACATTTCTTAACCAAACTGTAGAAATGGAAGTAGTGAAGGAAACAATTAAATGGCTTTCAATGAATAAAGCAGCAGGACCAGATGGGTACCCATCAGAATTTTACAAGATTTTCTCAGCCCAGATAGTGCCCATGTTAACTAATTTGTTTAACTCCTTTCTAGTGCAAAAAGAAATGCCAAATTCTTTTTATGAAGTCAATATAACACTCTGCCCTAAACCGGAAAAGAATCTAGAACTTTGTAGTGAGTATTGCCCTATATAATTAATAAACACTGATGCAAAAATATTTACAAAAATCTTGGCCAAAAGATTAATAGAGGTCATACCAACAGTAATCTCCTCAGACCAAACAGGTTTTATTCCAGGATGGTTGGGAATAGACAATATAAGGAAGGTAATTGATATTATCCACCATGTCAAGAGAGAACACATACCAGCAGCAATAATTTCACTTGATGCGGAGAAAGTGTTTGACATGGTGGAACATCAGTATTTATTTGAAACAATAAAAAGAATGGGTATGGGTGGAAGGTTTTTAGATTGGATCAGGCTAATCTATAAGAGACCAACAGCAAAAATTTTGATGGAAGGAGAATTATTGACAGATTAAATTGAAGCGGGGCACATGGCAAGGCTGCCCAATGTCACCATTGTTATTTAATAGTCATTGAAACACTCGCTATAGCCATAAGAAATATGCAGCAAATTCAAGGCATAAAACTCAACAAAAGGGAATATAAACTAGCTATGTATGCAGATGATATGATGGGTTTTTTTAATCTGATCTGCCACAATCTGTCGCAACACTGTTGGAAATTATAAAACAATTTGGCATGGTATCAGGCTATAAGACAAATACTGAAAAAACACAGATGTTAATGTTTAATGAGGAAAATTTATCAAAAACAGAGGTCCAAAATGCAACGCCGCTTTTAGTACAAAAGACGGGGTTAAGATATTTAGGAATTAATATAAGAAAAAAGTGGAAAGAGCTGTACAAAGCAAATTTTGTGCCCCTATTGGGAGATTAAAAATAAGGAAGAAGCCTGGAAAAACCTTATAAAGATGGTAATCTTGCCAAAGCTCCTGTATACTTCCTTTGCGCTGCCTACAAAACTCCCCAGGGAATATTTTGGGACTATTAATAAAATAATTTCAAGAATAATTTGGAACAGGAAAAAACCACAAGTGCGGAGGGCAATTTTGTATACCCGAAAAGAGGAGGGGGGGGGGTATTAATATGCCTGACTTTAAACTATACCACTGGTCATCATCCCTGCGAGGTATTAAAATATGGTATCACAACAATAATGTCCCAGACTGGTTAGAGTTGGAAAAAGACTATTGTAAGACCCAGAACTTAAAAAACCAGCTTACAGATGCTTTGAAGATAATTCTATGCTCCGGGGAAGAACACCCATTTATACATATGGCCCTGCAAACACGGGAACTTTGTCTAAAGAAGGCTGAAATAATAAAGGAAAAAAACCCTTTTACACCAATATTTGGACCATGGATAAAAAAGGCGGGGAGCTCAGAAAATTATGGGGGGAGGAAAAGAGTTCAAGTTTGCCCCTCACTTGTTCGTTGGAGAAGAGATACTGATTCCAGAAACAATTAAACAGAAAATTGGAATTGATCCTGGTTTTTTCACCTACATAAAAATTAAAAGTAAATTTAATAACAGACAAGATAAATCACTATACACAAGAAAAATAATGGAACTAGAAAAGGTCTTATATGGTGATTCCTTACAAAGACACATTCTGTCCAGACTTTATAGAGTACTGCAAAAGTTGTTCAACTTACCAGACGCTGGTTATGTGGCTGCATGGGCAGAGAACCTACAAATGGAAATAGATTTTTAAAAATATGTGTTTAATGTGGGAAGCTATGCAGTCTGCATCAAGAACATTAGCAGTGAAGGAACCACAAATTAAGTCAACGTACCGAATGTATTTAACCCCACAAAGATTACATACCATGAACAAGGACTACCCCAAAGACTGTTGGCAAGGATGCAAGGAGACTGGTACGATGATGCACTGTTGGTGGCAATGCCCACATATTAAAGATTTTTTGGGGGAAATTTGGCTGCACATGAACAAAATAGCTCAGATGGAAATTCCATTTCAGCCGTCGATTGCAAAATTGGGAATCTTCCCAGGCATACAAATTACAAAAGAAAGAAGGTTGGCATGTCAACAATTAAGACTGGGGGCAATATATACCATCGTTTGTAACTGGAAATCTGTGCAAAAACCATCAATGACCAGATGGTTTCAAAGACTATGGTACATACTAACAATAGAACGTATACAAGCTGAAATTCATAATGACTTAGAGTGTTTTTAGGCTGTATGGAGCAATATATGGGAAGTAATACAAAAGCACTCGAAGTCTTACGCAGTAGATGTTACCATATGTTTAACTAAAATATAGTATATTAGTTTAGTAAAGCTGGTAAAGTGAAAGCAAAGGACCAACACTGTAACGGGTGTATCCCGAACCGGTCCATATGAAAGGACAAGTATGTGTAAATATGTTTCATTATAATAAAAAACTTATAAATAAATTTTTTAAAAGTTAACATGAGAAGGAAATACAGGCTTGCTTAGCTTCAGTGGCAGAAGGGGATGGTGCAGCTGATGGCTTTAATGACACACACACACACACACAC
>QEPC01002244.1:73513-105315 GCA_003113815.1 Sphenodon punctatus | reverse complement strand
ACAGATGACATCCACCGTTTTGAGCTTTCAAGACATGTAAGACTGACTTTGGGTGTGGGATATTGTATAGCTAGGTAACTGCTGCTGGATCATTACAGACTGGGCTTTATAAATGTGTGAACAACTAAATAAATCTATAACTATGATTTAAGATCCCTTCTATGTGAATCTCTCATATGTGCAAACCAGGGTGTGTCGGTCCCCCGATCCAAAGAGAGCTAATTCCCTAAATCCTAACAGGTGTCCCCAGCATATTGATGACACCACACGCCAAGCCTCCTGATCACCTCACCGAGTGGCTGCATGTACACATTGAACAGGAGAGGGAACAAAACAGAACCCTGCGGGACTCCACATGAGAGATCCCGGTATGATTAAAAATATTCCTCGAGCACCATTCACTGAGTTCTTCCAGTCAGGAATGAGCAGAACCATTCTAGAATAGTCCCACCCACCCCTGCACAGTCCCGCAGGTGCGTCACCAACATCTCGTGGTCAACGATATCAACTGCAACCGATGGGTCTAATAGGATCAACAGGGTCGAACGACCCCAGTCCTGTTCCCAGCGCAGATCATCCACCAAAGACACAAGTGCAGTCTCAGTGTCATGACCCGGTTGAAATCCTGACAGAGGGATCAAGAAAACCGATGCGATCAAGATGCCCCTGAAGTTGCTGGGCCACAGCCCATTCAATAGCCTTCCCTAAAAAGGGAAAGTTGGAGCCAGTCCGATTGTTGGCGGGGGAGTCAGTGTCAAGTGATGGTTTCTTGAGCAGAGGCTGCACCACCGCCTCCTTGAGACAGCCCGGCACTCTGCCCTCCCGAAGGAAGGCATTGACCACCCCAGCCAGCAATGGACCCATTATCTCCAGGCAAGATTTAATTAGCCAAGACAGGCACGGATCTAACTCACAAGAGGTGGCCCTAACCGCCCCAAGAACATCGACTACATCAGCGGGTGTCACTGACTGAAATTGATCCCATACAATTGGACAAGACAGGGCTTTCATAACCTCTACTTCTTCATGTATATCAATCGCAGCATCAAAATCCTGGTGAATACGAGCAATTTTCTCCACAAAAATGTCACAACGGGCCTTAGATGACTCCACTTCTAGGTGAAAGGAGACCGGACTGACCAGACCCTGCACCACCTGGTAAAGCTCCGCTGGACAGGATTTTGCAGATGCTATGAGGGCAGCAAAGAACTCCTTCTTTGCTGCCCGCATAGCCATGGCATAGGCCCGTAAACTGGCTCTATGACGCAATCTGTTGGCTTCAGCACGAGAACGCCACCGTCGCTCTAACCACCACCCTTCTCGCTTCAGCAACTGCAGCTCCTCAGAAAACCAAGGAGGCCTCCAGTGCTGCCATGCAGGTAGCAGACGTCTAGGAGCCGTCCGATCGATGGCCCAGTCATCGGAGTATTCCATAATACGTCAAGGTCATCAATGAGACGGTTGTTGAGATCAGAGTACCCTCTCACCCAGAGCCCTCTGGAATCTCTCCGGTTCCATCAACCTCCAGGGACAAACCATTCGAATTGATTCTGCACCTTTCTGGGGGCAGACATGTGCCAGGAGCAAGGCCTGCAGGAGGTAATGGTCCATCCATGACAAAGGTATAGTTGATATCTAATAGATCACCTGCCTCAGAGCCAGTGCAAAACACAAGATCCAAGGTATGCCCCCCACGATGCGTCAGGCCAATCACTTTCTGAGACAGGTCCATGGTGGCCGTGAACTCACGCTCTGCTCCCCCAAGGTCAGCGTTGGCGAGGATGTGGCTGTGGACTCGCTACAGCCAGGCATCGGGTAAGCACCAAGACTGCAGGACCTAGGCCAGATGAAAAAGAGAAGAACTGGGTGTCATCAGCATATTGATAACCCTTCAGTCCAAGCCTCTGGATGATCTCGCCCAGCAGACTGAACAAGAGGGGAAACAAGATGGAATCCTGCAAGTTCAACTTATGGAAGGTCACAGTATTCAGATTGAATAATGTGGTGGCCAGGCCACCGGGGAGGACAGGGAGACACACGGTTGGGTGGCCATCCAGCCCTGCCCTTCTGCTGCACCCAGCACCCTATTTCCCCCCCGCCCCCCATGACTGACCAGGAACAGCAGACTAACATGCGCCAGCCCACTTGGGCAGGCCATTGCCTGGGCATGTTGGCAGCTGGCCCAGGCTGTGATCCTAGAGGACTCTGGAATCACAGCCCAGGCTAACCGCCAACATCTTGCAGCGCACCAACAAACGTGCCGGTGGCCCGAGGGCCAAAGTGGGCCACCATCACATTTGTTAACACCCAGTGTCTCCATTATTGCAGATGGCAGTGTTGAGATGGTCACCTACATGCTTCCCTCCATCATTCACACTCCATAAGTGCAGTATGCTGAAACTGCTTTAATAAAGCGACACATTACTAACTTGGTTTAAAGACATGCAAGATGGGTCTAGCTTAGAAGTTTTCAAACTAATCTCACAAACAGATTGGGTCACCTCTATCCTCCGTTCTCCATTTCTTTCCCTGGCTAATAAACACACAACAGAACCTCATGTTTGCATCTTTCCTGACTGAAGCAACTACAGAATATCTGCTGAAATCTGCAGGTAATAAGTATAAGGCCTTGTAATCCTTCTGGATTTTGGCCATAGAATCTGGGGTTTTTTTCTAGGCAGCCACAAAATAGGTTCTCAACCTTTCATTTGCAAGGGGAACCTAGCACATATTTCTAAATGGGAGGGAAGATCTTAAAGAAGGTGGACCCTGGGATAATCTATTATGGAAAAGGGGTGTGTGGGTGGGGGATTGTCTTGTACAATAGGACTATTGGCTCACAGAGGTGTTGCAAGAATAAAACCACTGAATACAAGGTATTCAAGCTACTAGAGCTGAGGCGGGTTATTTACTTCTGTCGCTCACACTTACCTGAAGACGAGCTCGGTGAAACTCAAAAGCTTCACACCAGTAGATGGTCCAATAAAAGGGATCACCTTAACATTTCATCTCCTCTCTTGTACTCATGACCAGCACAGCAAACACTCTAAACAAAATACCTAGCAACACACCTTTTCCAACTATCAAACTCTCCCTGCTTTCTCACCCTAATACTCCTCTATGCCTCAGGATTGTTGTTTATATAGCATGAGCAATGCACCTGGCACTGAACACTTGTGATTAAACACAGGTCCCTGCCCCGAGGGATTTACAATCTAGGATTGACGAGGGGAAACAGGGATACATTTAAAAAGTAATGAAGTTGCAGGTGCATGTACTTAGCTACAAGGGGAGGGGGAAGATCCTCAAGGATAAGACCATATAAGAAAAAGCATAAATGAGATGGAGCCAACAAGTAGGTTCAGGAGACATTCTATTTTTCTACCTTTCAGATTCTTTTAGCCCATCACAACCTGCACTTTCTAATCTCTCCCCCCCCCCCCTTTTTCTGGCCAGTCTCCTTCAAAATTCTCTTGGTCAGATCAGCCTCATTTATGAGAACTGAGTCATCTTATTTTGTTTCACCAGCAAAAGGGGAGCGAATCGCCTTGACTTGAGCTGCACTCTAAATTGTGTTAGTAGGGGAGGCATTTTAAATAGTCAAATTCATGGTTTGAACCCAGTTAGGGCAGCAGCATTTGGACTGTTAAGACACTAGAAACTCTGAGCTGGATTTGGGAAAAGTGTCAACGGCAGCAGCACTGATCACTGGAGTAAGTTCCACTGAAATGGCACATATCTTAGCCATTACTGTACATCCTTGGTGGCTTTGCTACGGTGAAGAATGAATGCAGTGGAATGGTTACAAGGAAGCTAATGAAAGATTTAGAACAAAGCTTGGAACAACAGAGCCCCATTAAGGGCTGGGGCCTGGTAAATCCTTCCGCTCCAGGACTTTTTTGAGAGAGATGCCAAAAGGAGAGAGCTCCTTTCAGCTTCAAAGCCCTGAACAGCCTGGGCCCAGGCCCAGACTTCGGGGCAGGCCCCCTAGACCCAGGCCTTGGGCGGCGTTTTCTGGGGGGCGGCAATCCTGGCCCTGGCACCACCCTGCTCCATTGTTTTTCCTTTTCTCTCTGCATGACTGGAGGCTGCTGCCTACAGCCGAAGCCTGCTGCCTGGGTCGGACTGGGTCCCCATCCCTCACCTGCCTCTGCTGTCTGCCTGCTTGTAGCTCCTGACTGGACGATAAAGCTGTTTGTTTACAAACAACTTCTCCCCATGTGAGTGATCAGAAGGTTGTTGCCTTGTAAAGACGGCTCTTCGAGATGGCTTCTAACATTCTCACAATTGGGTTGTGCATGGCATTGTTCACCATATTTAAATAATAGACAACATGATGGTCTCGAGCTCGTCTAGTATAAAAAGTACTCCCCCCTCCCCCCCCGAATGACAATACCTTCCAACCCTTTCTAGGAATATAAGAAAAAATTCCATGTGGGGCTGGAAGGGTGGGTGTTGTGAGAATGTTAGAAGCCATCTCGAAGAACCTTGCTTACAAGGTAGCAACCTTATTTTCCGTCTTCGAGTGGTCCCTCACAGGCCCTTTTTACATGGCTTCCCCGGGTGGGGGGTCCATGTGCGCACCGGTGCGTGAGCAGGGCACGCACACGCATCCCCATTCACTCCCCACATCCACACCCACGGAGCAACCGCCGTTTCCCCTGGTTGCTCCGTATGTTGGGACAAGTGGGGGGTGAATGGGGATGCGTTAGGTGGGCGCACGCATGCACCCCCACTCACCGTGCGCACGTGTGCCACATCATTCACACGGGGCTCCCCCACCCATGAACACGCAGCATGGGGGTGGGGCTTGGCTTGGGGTAGGGCTTGGCTTGGGAGCAGCAGCCTGAGAAGGGCCATGGGGTGCAAAATTCCTAAGTCCGACCCTGCCTGGGCCCTACATATCTAAAGAACCATCTTCTTCCTCATGTCCTTCTGCAGTTCCTAAGATCAACTGAGAGGTCCCTCTTGCAAATTCCATCATTGACCCAGGTCCATACGACCCAGGCACATACAGAGGTGTTCTTGGTGATTGCTCCACCGCTTTGGAACTCCCTTCCCCTTGGAGGTTTGTCTAAACCCTAGCCTGGGCATCTTCTGGAGGCAGTGCAAGACATAACGTTGCCAGGCATTCAACAGACAGGGGTAGATCCTGGGCTGTGGGGGTTTATAAGCATTTTATGGATTTTGTATTTTATGTCTTACGAGTCTTTGTGGATAGGCAGGATAAAAATCAAAATAGAGAGGTACAAGTAAGTTTACTAAGGTTAGTGACACAACCCTCTGTTACTGACATGTTCAGCAGTTTAAAAGCCTCTGATCTGCAAGGATCATTTAGTATTAGTGTGATTTGCAATCTTTAAAAACACCCCCTCCTCTAAAAACCCTGGAGTCTTTAGCCTGTAGAGCAGAGGTTTCTAAACAATGGGCCATGGCCCCCAAGGGGAGTCACAATCCTACTTGATATTTGCTTTTCTTTGCATGTCTGCTCCTATCTGGGCCAGCAGAATTATATTAAGGGTGCAAATATTCCATCTGTTGAAGTCAATGACTCGGTTCTATAGACTAATGGATGGAGGAGTACACCGTGTGTCAAAATGGCATTGTGCAGGCATTTTGGGAACCACTGCTCAAGAAAAAAAAATGGCTCAGATTCTACTCTCTCCTTGGCTGAACAAGCATCTGTCTAGGATACTGCAGGTATAGGACACCTTGCTGTAGAGGAGGTTGGACTAAAGATTATTAGTGTAGCACAAGCAATGTGCCTAGCACTGAACAACCCTTAGAGAAAAGTCCCTACCCCAAGGGGTTTACAAGCTAGGATGAACAAGGGAGAGGGGAACACAGGGAGAGGCTGAGAAGTTGCAGAAGCAGGTGAGGTCCCTTCTAATCCTGCAGTTCTAACAGAGCTGGGGGGTGGTTGTTTTTTTGGTGGGGTGTTTTGTTTGTTTGTTTGTTGTTGTTTTTTGAGAACCAGAACGCATAGGAAAGGAAACTCGATAGCAAATTTCAGGCCATTCAGCAGAGAATCGGATTTCAGAACACCAAGCAAACATACAACTTTGTAGCACAAAAAGTCCAAGGCGGTTCCAGTGTTTGGCTTTTATTGAGACATGATTTTCCTCTTTTCATATAACTTATCTAATTAAAATATTCATCTCCGTAGTAACCACAAAAAAAAGGAACATAGAAAATTGTATTTACACAGTTGGGGACCAAAATACAAATGCAGTTCAGCATCACCATCCCTCATCGCACTGTACCAAGGTACACAAAAGGGGGTGGGGGTGGTTCTGTTTGGTTCCTTTGCACATAGCATAGCACAGAAAATTGCACACATTTTTAACATGGTGGGTGCCAAAAGTGTGATCAGAAAATGAACATTTTGACTCCACTACCATCTGTTTACATATCATCTTTCTGATAAAAGGTGTTTGAAATTCCTTCAGCCTGGGGGATTTAGTGTCTGGCTGGAAAAAAAAAAGAAAAAGAGTTGCCTTCTAGGGCAGAGGTGCGAGTCTGGGTCTCACACCAAGGAGCACCTGCTCTTCCATCAAAGTGATTCAGGTATCATAGGGACAAAAGCCACAATATTTGCATCATAGCTTTCTTCACAAGACCAGCAAACTAGGCTAGAATACTGACAGATGGGGGGAGAACTGGTTTCCAAATGGTAAAATATACCCAGGCACAACTGAAAATAGTACCCACAATGCTCTGGGTGACACTTCAATACAAAAAGCCACTTACCATAATGCTAGGCAGCAAAAGGCAGGACATTCCTCCATCATTAAAGTCAATGGGAATTTTGCAACTGACTTCAATGGCAGAGGAGTGCACCCGAGTGACTGAGGGAATTCTCTGCATATATCCATGTTTCTTCCATTATAATCTACCACTGCCCAGATGTACTTTGAGAATCTTCCTCTCCCCCCCCCCCCCCCCCCTCCCCGCCCAAACTGACTATGAAAGGAGAAATAAACGGTAGAACAACAGCCAGCAAAAGATTATATATTAGCTAATGGAAAGATACAGTAAATTAAATACAGCAAAATGCAAGAGCAAAAAGAGAGCATTACATTACAGCACAAGCCACGCCGAAATGCTGCACAGGATCATTAAAGCTTCCAGGGACTTTAACGAGCTTACGGCAAATGAGATTGAGAACACCTTTCAGGAAATGAACAGGGGGAAAAAAGCAGTTTGGAGAATCTGGAATAGTCAAATACTTAAGAAAGAGACCAAAACACGAAGAGGTTATTCAAGCCCTCCACGGCATATGCTTCACAGAAAAGTTCCCTACACAGCAGCGCACACAAGTCCATCCAGGGAGGATTTTCCAACCAAGGGAATAGAAGCCACTACTACTTGAGTAGGAGGTGCTGTGAAATCAGAGTGACAGCAGCTGGATTGGAGAAATAACCAGTCTGGGAAAAGTTTCCATTTCATAATCCACAAAGAGTAGGTTAGGCTCCTTCCTGGCATTACCTGGTCTATGCCAGTTCAGCCTTTGCTCCAGGTACAGACAGATTCAGTCCTTGATCAGCCCCAACCTGGGTTGTATCATTTTCACTAACTGCTCAGTACAACGTCCACTCCCTCTTTAATCTCTGCCACAAACCAGCCAGCAGGGCTGTCCGATCACACTTGTGCCTAATGCTTTCAGATATCACACCAGGGTCTTCCAAGGTCCTCCCCGTAGCCACCTCCATGGTGGAACTGGGATCCAGATTCAGTTGAGGCTGCTCAGAGCCAAAACTCTGCCCCTCTACGCTCAGAGCTGGGGTCTTCCTCAGCTAGGAGATGCCATCACTGAAAACCTCAAGTCTTTGCTACAGAGTTCGTGCTAGCATGGTTTTCAACTGAGTGGCTTTAGTTTAAAAGAGGCGGCTATAAAACTATTCTGTGGGGCTGCTTTCCCCAGCAATCATTTACAAAGAATGGACAAGATTAAAGTGCTGGCTTTTATAGTCGGAAAAACTTTTCCGATGCTGCGTGAAGCCTGGAAAAATTAGGTAAAGTCACTTTTTTATGGTTACAAAAACAAGAGAGAACCCAATTCCTTAATTTAAAAATGAATTTGGTTTCTGGAAGCAGAGACCAATCTAAAAACCAGGTAATTAAAATTGAGATCCATGCAAAGTGAGATGACTTTCAAGAAATTCCTATGCAATTTAACCAATGAGCCAAAGGAAAAACAGAGTGGGTAGAGGTGATAGAGGCCCCAGTAAAACAGCCTCCACACAGAAGGGGAATCTCCTCCCCCCCCCCCACCCGCCCCCAGCCCTCCATCACAGCTTAATCATTGGTACAAGGAGTCTTGCGGTCATGTTGGAGACCTAGTTGAGAACTGGGATTTAGAAATACACCCGCTCAGAGTGCGATGCCTCAGGAGTGACCTTCTGAAGAAACATGGAGATACTTCCTCTCTGACCTATCCATGGATCCCAGGTGGAGCTAGTAATGAAACGAGTACCGAGTCATGGCGAGGGACTCCTTGTAACAGCATGCACTGAAGAGGAGGCCTTGGATCGGGTCAAGTCTGGATTTTTCTACTTGGGGCTGGGGAAAAGAATACTCTGAGGAACATAAATAACATTTTGGGGGCAATATTCATTAAAATCATTTCATAATTTAGAAAGATTAAATAGCAATCCGGGTCTCTGGACCTTCCATTCTCAGCAGGTGCTAAGACTTCACATTGTTTAGAACTCTGAACACCGTGCTTGGACAGAAAGCAGGTGGGAAGGCAGAGAAAGTGGACTGGGGGCTGGTTGAGAAAATACTGTGCTGTCGTCTTGTGCAGGTTTGTAAACCTTTCACAGCTGCTGCGGCCTCCGTGAAGCCCCTCAAGGAAAGGACATGGGCTCCTTGGCTGCCTCCCCTCCCCCCCCCCCTTCAGTAATGCTTCCTCAGGATTGAGGAACTCCCTGCTCGCTTAGTCCTGGCCATCTTATCTCCGGGAGAACCGGTTTTTGAAGGCTTTGATAGTCTTCGCCATCATGGGTGCAATTTCTGAAACAAGAGAGAAACGCAGAAGTTGAGCAAAGACACAAAACCTCGAGACTACAGACTTGAAGCACTCATGGGCCCATTACCTCCAGAGTCAAACATGCCACCATTGTTTAAACAACTAAGAAGCCGTGCTGGAGATCTTCCAATTCCAAGCCCGTGGCTAGAGCAGGGTAGGTTTTAACTTGGTCAACACTCTAAATTGGTTGCAAAAAAAGGATAGAGAACTGGAGATAAATGTACCCTGCAGTCAGTTTTTATTTGCCCTGTTATAATTCCTGGATCTGGCCCATGGATCCAGCCCCTACCCTCAAGCACTGAAGCAGTGCACTCAGAAGGGAGCAAAGAAGAGAGTACACATTTGAGGACAGAGGATGGATGTGGACCCTTCCCTCCCTTTCCTGCTGCTCAGGTTCTTCTCTCTCACGGAACTTGTACTAATTTTCAAAGTGGTCCCAAGGGAAAAGGTTCTCACTCCTTTTGCGAACAATGGACCTTCCACCAATTTCTGGGAGAGATTAGTATTTTGAACCAAGCCTGGTAAGTGTTTGGCTTGGGAACCATAATCCAATGTGGTGGTGCCCAAATGGGGGTCTGCAAGGCCATAAGTGGTCCATGACTACAGCCAAGCAGGCTGCAGTTCCTACTGGAGTCACAGCTGTTTTNGGGGGGGGGGAAATGACCAAAAAAGGTGCTGGCCATGGCTTCTCTGTAGCTAGCTCTGTGCATTAGTCATCCGCCTGCCCCCTCTCACAGATGGGCACAGAACCAAACCCATGTGTCTCCTGTAGCTATGCCAGTCCGCAATGGGCACAAGGGACCACGGGCATCTCCAGTAAGCACATGGAGGTCTACAGGATATTGAGGGTGGACAGCAATTGTCTAAAGCATTAGGAAATCGCCAATCTGATAGACTGAGGTTAAAGATAACCGGGACACCACTCGTAGATTTGCTAACAGGTTCTCTTACTGTACTCTTTAGGCAGGTATCTGCAGGATATTCCAACAGTCACCAGAGGTAGGCCAGTACTATCCCCATTTCACAATGAAGGAAACGGAGACACAAAAATTAATGACTTCTCCAAAGTTGATCAGTAAATCCAGGTAGACTAGTTCCTTTGTGACAGACTGAATTTAAGATTACATCGCTGGTTTTCAGATCCCAGAACAGCAGAGGCCCTGGCTATATTTGAGACTTGCTCCCGGAACCTCGCTCTGATGGCTATCTACGCTTAGATATGTTCTGCCTGGCTTTTGGTGAGGGAGACGGGGAGGTTGAAGGAAGGGATTTCAGCTCCACTTTTGGTTTTTGGATTTTTCTCCAGGTGCCTGCAGAGCATCCACTGCTGGTTCCCTTTAATGTATTTTTTCCTGCCCATTTTAAACTGTTTTAAAATAGATTTGAGTTTGTTTTTTATTGTACAAGCTTTCTGCAGAACCCCAAGTGCCATTCAGCATGGGGGCGCTACATAAATTATTGTTCATCATGACCTTCCTTCCCCTCCATGCCAAGCACTCCCCTTGCTGCCAGTTTTCACCTCTCTCTTTAGGAAGGAGAGAAAGCTAGCATCAAAGATGTATCCCACCATCTCTAAAAAACCCTCCCTCCTATCAAGCCTTCCCTCATCATAGCTGCATCTGCAACCAGGTCTTGAGTCATATAATAGATCTAGAAACAGCTGCCACAGAAAGCAACATTGCAGCATTAGCCTCACTTACTCTTCACGGGTGGTTTCCTGGGGTCGTAGCAAACCATGGGAGTGCTGCTTGGGGAGGGACCGGAGTGGCCACTGCTAGTGCTGGGCCCATCGTAGGATTCCTCCTCTTCAGCACGAGCATGGCTTCTAACCGGTGTGAAAAGCACAGGCTTGATCCTGGAATAAAGAATATATCAGACACCGCTTCTCTGGCCCCAGGCAATAGCCCCCACCCAAGAGTGCAATTCACTCGAGGCCTTGTCTACATAGATCTGAGCCTGCACTGACCGATGCTCGGACAGTTGTTCTAAGCAAACCCTACTTCAGCCTTTATAACACAGTGTTTCATGTACCCAGACCCCTCTCCCAAAGAAACAGTCTGTTGGATTTCCCCCAGCCGCCACTAAGTCCCCTAAGGATAGGTTGAACATTTAAGATTTACTTGATCTTCTCTGGCACAATAGCTCCTCCAGTCCCAAACTTCTCCTGCCTCCTCCGCACATCCCGGGGCGGCTTTGCTGCTGAGTTGACGTACGCCATTTTGGCTACTCTGCCTGCACATGGGTGAAGGGAAAAACAATTGCTAGAGCTACTTACCAAGAGGTTCCTCTGAACTCTGCAACTGAGGAAAGGACTGACCTCTCGCTTTATTGGATACCCTAGGTTCCCAGCTTTTCACTCTGTTACAAGACAGACTGTCCTTCCCTTGGCCTGTACCTCTCTTGAGGCTAGTTTCGTGCTAAAAGGCAGACTGACAGCCCTGACATGCCTTCCTCAGAAGAGACATGCCATGGGAAGCACCAAGGAGAATTCTTGCAGCCAGCTCTGGCCCTAGTGAGTGTGCCAGTATAGCTTAATAAATAAGGTGTTGGATTTGGACCTGGAGGCTAGGGTTCAAATCACATCCTAACCATGATCTGTCAGCCTCAGTTCCTCCATCTGTTAAATGGAAATAATAAGGACTTCTCTCACACAGGGTTGTTGCCAGGGCGAGCTAGATAAGGAACTGTAAAGCACTCTGAACATATGAAATTACAATACAGAAATATATATCATCCTCCCCAGGAATGAGAACTGAGTCTTAATGGACTTGGAAGCCCCATAGAGACCCTTAGCAGAATGTTCTGTAATAGGGAAAGTTGTTTCTAAACCAAGAGTCTAGATACATTTCTCATAGCAAAGCTCTCTGGGAGCTGTGGGTTTGAATCAGATGGCTACTCCATTCTCCTCTCACTTCAGCCATTGCCTCAAGAGTGTAACAAAGGAGGAACAGGCCTCCTTGTGGCCCTTAGCAAGTCTTCAACAGGTGCTAGTCACCCATTTGCCTATGCACACATTCCATATGGGCATGGCCTGCCCCCAGGCTCTTGGCCCCCAGTACGGCTGCATTACAGCTGTGCCCTTGTACTGCCTCTTCTCTCTCCCGCTCAGCCTTGGGGTCCCCCTACCCTACCTTTGGGCTTGTTGGCATGAGCTGAGCGGATGTTCTGTGTTAGCATGAGCAGCCGTTGCTCTCGGGCATCATGCAGTCGGAGGTACATCTCCCGCCAGGTTTCCAGCTCTTCTCGCTTCTCTTTCTTGAAGTCACGAACACAGTGATTGTGCCACAACTGATCCGTGTCCTGGATTAAAACCTAGAGGCAGAATCAAAAATTAGCTCGGGCCTGTGGCTTGCTAGACTCTCCCTAGCTCTTGCCCCTAAGTCCATGGCCCTTTAGCTAACTTTCCCCATCCCAATTCACTAATGCGGTCAATACATCTGGAGTGTTCCAGGCAGGAGAATCAAGCAAGATTCTTCTGAAAGGATCAGCTAAGCTCCTTACCATACACAGATCATCCCAGTTTATATGGCTGCCCCTTCCTGTCTTGATAGCAGTCACCTTAGGCAAAAGGCAGATTTTAACTACAGGTTCTGTACATATACACCTGTCCTCCCCATGAAAGAGATACTGCTCCATAGCACAGAAGGACTACATCTTCCACAAGACACGCAGCCACCGCCTTACCCCAATACTGTAATAATATCCCTGTGTGCCTCCAGAGGAGCCAAAGCTGGAAAGCAGGTCATAGCTAAGGAGGACTCTGCGCTGTAGGCCAGATATTCGCTAAAGGAAAGAGTAGTCATTTAAAACACACAAAGAGCTCCTTCACTGGATTTAGAAACGTTGCAACAGGCTCAGGAGGCATTTCACTCTGTGTGTCCTATTAAGATCCAAGGGCCGCGTATGTTGGCACTTTGAAGCAAAGAAAATAATAAAATTCTGCAGACAGCCAGGGGGTTAGTGCATCTCTCCCCCCACACACCACAGGGAAGAACATTAAAGCACCTGATACTTTCCCCTGAATCCCATCCAGATTTAAGGGAGTCTCTCAAGTATAGATCATCAGCAGCCGGTGCCCAGAACATGTTACAGTACATAAGAACATAAGTAGCGCCATACTAGGAGAGAGCAACAGTCCGTCAAGACCAGCATCCCGTCTCCGACAATGGCCAATCTCCATCTCTTTGGAGAAGTACCCAACAGCGCAATGGTCAATCCGTTCCCTCCTGTTCCAACCCCCAAGAGGTTACATCCCCAAAACTAAACTTGGCTAATAGTCATTAATGGACCTATCCTCCAAGAACTTATCCAATTCCTTTTAAAAACTAGCTACACTACTGGCCTTGACCACTTCCTCTGCCAGTAAATTCCACACGTTAATTGTGTGCAGAGTGAAAAAGTACTTTTAAATATTTACTAGTTAATTTCATGGAGTATCCCCTCGTTCTAGTACTGAGGGTAAATAACTGCTCCCTATTTACGTGTTCCACACCACTCATGATTTTATAAACTTCTATCATATCCCTTCTCCAGGTTGAAGAGCTATAACCTATCAAGTCTCTCTTTGTACAGGAGATGTTCCATACCCTTGACCATTTTGGTTGCCCTTCTCTGTACCTTTTCTAGTTCTACTATGTCTTTTTTGAGATGGGGCAACCAGAACTGCACACAACACTCCAGGTGCAGTTGTACCACAGATTTACGTAGAGGCAGTACAGTATTTTCAGTTTTTTTTCCCCTCTATCCGTTTCCATAGGATTCCTAACACTGTTTACTTTTTTGACTGCAGCTGGAGGATTTCAATGTATTGTCCACAATGACTACAAGAAACTTTTCCTGTGTGGTAACTCCTAATTTAGAACCCAGCACTATATACATACAGTTTGGGTTATTTTTCCCTATGTGCATCACTTTGCACTTGTCTACATTAAATTTCATCTGCCATTGGATCCCCAGTCATCCAGTCTCAAAAGATCCTCCTGCAATTCTTCACAGTCTGCTCAGGTTTTAACTACCTTGAATAACTTTGTGTCTTCTGCAAATTTGTTCACCTCACTCTTTACCTTCTCCAGATCACTTATGAATATATTAAACACCGGTCCAAGTACAGATCCCTGGGACACTCCACTAGTTACTTCTCTCTAGTGTGAAAACTGACCATTTAGTCCTACTGTCTTTCCTATCTTTTTTTTTATTTTAAAGCTTTATTGATATTTTGCAATTTACGATTATTAACATGCTGTCTTTCTACAATGTTTCTCCAGGTTTCTGAATGCATTTATATTCAAATTTCAGTAACAGTAAATCAACGCAACTGTCGTGATGGATTCTCACACAAGCTCAGTGCGGTAAGTATCTGTTCAATTTTCATTCTGTTTCTCACAGCAAATATTCAAACAGGTAGGATCTTTGGTCTTCTGTTCTGTCCATGGCCTTCATACTTGGTGCTAAAGTCATTAGGAGTTGTCATGCAGTGTTGCTACCATCTTTTCCATTGAAAATGGATACCATAGATTGTTCAGCCACTGGTTAATGGATGGTTCAGCTTCAGATGTCCGTTGTTGTACAATGACTTTAATGGCGGCTAAGATTAATGCTACAGAGGTGAGCTTATAGTGGTTGATTGAGCCTGTTTGAGGGAACACTCCCAATAGGGCAGTTTCGGCCCTGAAGGGAATTGTTATATTAGTGATCTTCTACATAACAGTCCATACTTTAGACCAAAAAGATTTTATGCCGTCACACACCCGCCAGGCATGTATATATGTGCCCCGAAAGTCACATTCCCTCCAGCAGAGCCCTGCTCCCTCTTTGATCATTTTACTAAGCCTGTTTGGAGTTAAATAGAACATAATGAGCTTTATTTATGGTTCCTTTTAGCGCCATCAAGCTCAGCAACCTTGTATGTGCTCAATTATCTCCTTCTTTTGTTTTATCATCTTATGAGATAGCAAGAGCTCTCCCCCCATCTCTCCAGATAAGGTGGAACTTTTTTATACCACTCAGTTTGCAGTTCTTTATATATTCTGGCCATTAGGCCTTTGTTAGAGGTTCTGTCAAACAGAATTTTCTCAATCCCTTTCTTAGGTCTGGTGTAGTGCTCCACTAGTTCCTTCTAGTCAAAAATATTTTTTAGCTGTCTGTATTGCCAGGCATCCATGTTAGTTTGCAGAAGTGTTTGCAGGTCTTGAGAAGACAAATACGTCCCCTGTAAAGAGTTGAGAAGCTCTAGTGATATCCTTAGACTTTAATTGCTTCCTTAATTTTGTTGCTATACCTTCCTTAGTTAATAATAAGTTATTTATTGGTGATAGTGGGAAGGCATTCTTTATTATTTGAGCTTTTTTCTGAACTGTGAGCCATGCCCTCCATGCAGTGATTGCAAAAGGGGGTTTGTGCCAGTTTTCCTGGTTAATTTTATCTTTGTTGAGTAATATATTTTCAAAACTGTCTGTCTGTAGCAAGTCTCTCTCAATCTGTGTCCAGTGGGGCCCAATAGGGGGATCGCACCATGTATTTGTAGCTTTAAGGGCTGCTGCTTTGTGGTATAGGTTCAGATTTGGCATATTTACTCCGCCCTTGGCTGTGGGTCTTTGCAGTACTTTTATATTTACTCTTGGTTTCTTTTTGTTCCAGATAAAAGCTGACAATTTGATTATGTCTTCTAAATGCAGCCTCTGGAAGTCTAATAGTTAGTGATTTTTTTTGTACAATATATTTGGAAGTATCACCATTTGAGAGAGATTCAGTTTTCCTAACCATGAACTAGTTAAACTACCCCAGGTGAACATCTCTTCTTTGACTTGATTTAGTATATGGGTGAAATTATCTTTGTATAGCGAAGTTAAATCTCTGCTTATTTGTAGACCAAGATATTTATTTGTTTTCAACTTCCTCAAATGGTATCATTTGCTTAATTTGATGCTGTGCATGTTCACTGGGGCAAATATCATGGCCTGAGATTTCTGTAGGTTGACTTTGTAACCAGAGGTTGCACTGTATTTCTGAATCCGATCTAGTAGTGGGGGGACTGAGCGGCATGGGTCTGATAAATAAAGCAACATGTCATCTGCAATCAACGCTAACTTGTAAGAACGTTGACCAATTTGGATTCTTCTAATGGCTTCATGTTGCCTTATGACACAGGCTAGTGGCTCTATGGCTAAGTTAAAGAGGAGGGGTGACAGAGGGTACCCCTGGCACGTTTCTCTGATAAGGCAAAATTGTCTGGTTGCTGAGCCATTGATTAGTAGTTTTGCTGTGGGTTTTAAATACATATCTTTAAGCCATTCAATGAAATTTCCCTTAATACCTAATGCTTGCAGCACTGAGACTAAACAATTCAACTCCATTCAGTTGAACACTTTCTCCACATCAACACAGAGTATAATGGCCAGAACACCCTGTTTTTTTATGTGAGGTAGGAGGTTTGTTTTCCTGATGTTATCGGAGCCTATCCTTTGAGGTATAAACCCCACCTTGGCCTGGTGTATGATAGAGATTATGGCTGCAAGACGGTTGGTCAGCATTTTAAAATCAAAGTTTAACAGTGATATGGGCCTGTAGCTGACACACATCAGGGTTTTTGTCTGGTTTTGGGATTAATGCAACTTTAGCTTCATAAAAGGAATTTTTGCTCTTCTGAAACAGTTATAAACTTCTGTAAGATGGGGAGCTAGTGATTCCCTAAATTTGGCATAAAATTCTGCTGGGAACCTGTCTGGGCCTGGTGATTTATTTTTTGCCATCCCTTTTATGGTATCACTTACTTCCTCTAAAGGTGAAGGGATGGCTTAGAAAATGTTTTTGTGTAGTGTTCAATTTAGGCATGGTTGTGCTATTAATGAATTCTTTTCTCTTTTCAGGTTCTGGGTGTTTGGAGGTCTTCATAAAATTGGACAAATGCCTCCTGTATTTTGGTCATTATTTGTTCAGGTTCCTCCCACTGAATCTGTAATTTTGGTGATTGCACTTTTTTTTCTCCTAACTTTTATTAATCTTGCTAGTGCTTTGCCTGCTTTGTTCCCATGGTAATTGTCTAGTGGATTTTTGTAGTTCTGTGGCATCTATTTCACCTTTTAATTTAGTCATCTGGAGCTTTAGGTTGGGGTTTTGGTTATTTTTGGCCACACCTTCCAATTGTTTCAGTTCTATGTATAACTCTTATCTTTTGTTTCCCGATTCTATTTATTCTGCCCTTAATAGCTATGAATTTGCCCGAGGACCACTTTCGCTGCATCCCATAAGGTTAGATTCAAGTATACAGACCCCGTTTCAAAATATACGCTAATCTCTTCCTGAATTTGCTCTACTGTTTTGGGGACAGACAGCAAGACTCTGTCTAGCTGCCAGCTTTTTCTCCCTCTAGCTTGTAGGGTTCCCCATTGCCATAGTGCTGATATTGCATTACGATCCGACATCAACAGCAGGAGTACCTGACATTTTTAAAGGCTCATTAAATCAGTTTTTTCAACTAGCGCATGGTCTATACATGAGAAGGTGCCATGTACCAGAGGAAAAAAAGTGTATTCTCTGGCATTTTTATTGTGCTACCTCCAGCCATTCATTAATCCCAATTTAGCTAGCTACTCATTTAGTTTGATTTGCCACTGTCTTAGGCTTAGATTTCTGGACGTATCTAATTTAGATAAGGGCATGCTGAAATCTCCCTGTAAAACGAGTATTCCCTGGGCTTCCTTTGTCATAATTTGGAGGTATTTTTGAAAAAGATTGTGATGTATTATTGTTTGGTGCATATATGTTTACCAAGGCCAATTTATGTCCTTGCACTTCTCTGTTAATCAATAGAAGCCTTCCCAGTGTATTTTATGGTCTTCTCAATCTTTGCCTCCACTCCTGGCGATATTCCAGCAAGGACCCTTGCTTTTTTCTTTTTGGCACAGGAGGCCTGGATCACTCCCATGTTTTTGGTTGCAAATCTGAACATGTTCTGCAAAATCAAATGGGTCTCCTGCAGAAAATATATGTCTACGTTCTGCTCAAGTAATAGATTTTTGACCCTTTCCCTTTTCACAGGATTAAGACCCTTGACATTAAGGGTCAGTATTTTAGTTTAAGCCCAGCCATGGTATTGTGCTGTTGATTATCCCCCGCTTTCCTGCTATCCACTGTCCATTCTTAGGTACCTGTGCATATCCATCACATAATGCAAAACAAAACTGTAAAACTATTACACAGAAAATTAGCCTTGGATGCACCTACTGCACCCAGTGTGCATCTCTTGTAGGGGACCGTGAAGAGCATCATCATCTAGGTTAGGTCTACTCAGCAGGACATTTCCTTATGTGGTGGAATACTAGCTTAATACTGACCCTTCCCTCCTGTTCTAGTGCTGGTGTTTCTTGGCAAGGCTACTTGTCTGCCTCTGTTTTATTCCCCTCCCTCCAGCATCAAGGTTACGTTAAAGTAATAAAGTGGTTGCCACCTTTTCAACTTCTCAAACTTTTATACTTAGTGAGTATCTCTAACAAGGTAAAAATGTTCAAAATACCTGTAGAACAGAAGACTCTTTTCCTACAGTTAAAGTAAAACATTATAAACAGTTGAATACTGAACAACACTGAGCACAACGTTATGGATCAGGCTATATACTTTACATAAAGGACATATGATCTCTGTTGGTTTAGCTCTGTTTATATCTTTTTCAGCCCACACTTCTGTTGGTTCCGAGTTCAGCTTTGTTTGTTTGAATCAAGGCAAAGTGTTCACATGTGTCTCCAGATCTTCAGTAGCTTCAAAAAAAATCTTCTTCTGTTGTTCACCCACAAGGCTAGCTTAGCTATGAACCTGACTTGTGGCTTGACTCCCATCTAGATAAATTACGGAAAGTATTTTACTCACGTCTCTTTTTTACTGTTTATGTTGCATAATCTGAATATACTCTAATTTTGCACCCTTGAAATTCAAGCTGTTTCTCTCTTGCGAGAGACCGAATATCCTCTTTGTCTCTGTACTTTGTGAATCTGATTATAATAGTGTGTGATTGTTCAGACGCTTGGCTTAGGTCTGAGAGTTCTGTGGACTCTATCCATTTCTGGTTCATAGATGTGGTGGTTATGGTTATCAGGAAAGTTTTCTTTAAGGATTTGTTTGAGAGTTTCCACCCCATCCTCTTCTAAGCCTTCTTTTACCCCCACTACTCTCAGATTGGATCTGCGGGTGAGATTTTCTAAATCTTCCATCTTTTCCATTAGATGGGCTACGGAATGTTGTAAAAATGAGACAATATTTTCTCGGGCTGTGGCCTGATCTTCTACTTGTGATACTCTTTCTTCCACAGCTTGTAATCTTTTGTTCATATTTTCTAGTTTAGTGTTCGTCTCTTCAGTCACCTGCTGAACCTTACTAATTTTGTTGAAAAGCTTGTCACTATGGAGGCTTGCTTTCTGCACCTCTGCTTTAAATTCAGAGTCTATTTCTAGGAACATTTGAATTGCACTCCTTTTCACTCATCCCTCTGCCTTGCAGCTCTTCTGGGGCTGGAGATTCCCACATGGCCACCATGTTGTCTCAGGCCACTTCTCCGTGGGTTCCCTTCAGTCGGTTGTTTGGCTGTGTAAAAGCTCTTCAATGTGCCAGACTCTGCTGATTTTGTAGAGGGTCCCATCCCTTAACAGCTCCTTGTATTTTAAAGCATGGCTGATGATTCTGTTGTTGCTCCAGTGGAGAGCTTGCTAGTGCAAGGCTTCAGGTTTTGCTGCTGCTCCTCTTGCGCATGCGCAATTCCCCCTCCCTATCTTTTAACCAATTGCTGATTCATAATAGGACACTACCTCTTATCCTACAACTCTTAATTTCCTCAAGAGTCTCTCATGAGGGACCTTATCAAATACCTTCTGAAAGTCCAGACACACTATAATCGACTGGCTCACCCGTATGCTTGTCCTTGGTAGCAGAAGCCCATTCCTCTAAGCACCCTTCAGTCTCCTCTACCTATCCACCCCCGAAGCCACTGAATGATCTGAACCAGGAGAAGACTCAAAAGATGACAACAATGAGCCATAATCTGTTCTTCTGCTAATGAAACCAGAATAGTTAAACAGGAGACAGAATCACCCTTCAGAAAGTTGTTGGTATTTTTTTGTTTGCTTGCTTTGTTTTGGGGAGGGGGTGGGAGAAGCTACAAAAATCCACAAATTGAATCAGGGGTTCTGTTGGAGGAGATAGTGGGGTGCCCATTCAGAGCATAGGTCTGAGGCAGGCAGTCTACTTTAAAGCCAATTTTAATCCATGATTTGGCAGGTTCATTGCAATGCACAGAAGCAGCAAAGGTTTCCACACTGCAAGTCTCCCTTCCAGTGTCCTGTAAAGACGAGGGACCCAGATATATCCGGTGGCATTTAGTGAAGAAACTGGACATTTTGAGTTTAATAAGTCATTTTCCTCATAGGAGACACAATGGAGGGGTCTAGCACCAACATCGTGGACATCTCAGTATTCACATATTCATGAGCAGCTCTGGGGACGTATGCACACTCCCAAGATGGAAGACCTGCTTGAAAAGCATTGCCATTAATGCTAAACTGATTTTAGTGCAGGAGTGGGGACTGAAGCACTTTGAAACTTAGTACAACTTCCACAGGCCAGATCGGAGCTGGAGTCAGATCTATGCCCTACCCGTAAGTGCATATTCTCAACTCTTCGCTCTTCCCCCAAGCTCACTATTTCAATGCTCAAGAGTAGGAACTGGATCCATGGGCCACAGTCATGAACTGGAAGACAGACCATTATAAGTCAGCTGTGGGCTCAATTTGGCCTACACGCCAAAGGTTCCCCACCCATTTTAGAGCCAAATCCCAGATAGGCTTTCAGAATCCGAGGAACACAAGACAGGGATAGGGAAGGTCAGCCTTACGTAGGGGGCGACTGGGGCCTACACCACTGACCCTGCAGTTTCAGAGGCTTCACACTTCTGAACAAGCAGCCTCCTCTGCAGTCACTGCTATTGCCACTTCTGAAGCTCCCAGGGCTCTACAGAGCATTGCTGACAGTGGTGGTGGACCTGCCAAGGTCCCACCACCCCCACGATCTCTGGGCCAGCATTTCCCGAGGGTCCTGCCATTCACACACTCACACAAACACCTCTACCCCTCCCCAAGACCAACACATTGGTTCCTAGAAGGATTAGGAGATGGCTGAAAGCTCCAGCTGGTAGGGGCTGCAGAGGCACTGCATTCTATTTTACTCACAAACAGTAGTCACTTTCCCTTTTGCTACCTGGGCTTTTGTTTTAAATTCTAATATGTATTGAGGAAGCTCTTGGGAGGGAGAGATCTGAGAGATGACCATGGCCCCTTTGTGAAAGGGAGAAGGAGATTCCTCTGGGTTTGTTTATTGTATTGTGGGGGCAGTATGGGGAAAGAGATATTTGGATAACCACAACCCCTCTGAGAAGAAGGGATGCAGGCTTGGAGGTTCTGATGTTTTAGATGTGTCACTGATTTGTATTTTGTTTTAGTAGGTTGCTTTTTTGGTGCAAGCCGCCCTGAGCCTTGGAGGTAAGACAGGATATAAAAATCCTGTCAGACATCATCAATCCCTGACAGATGGTGGGCAAGAGCACCTCATCCACGATGTAGCATATTTTGGCTGCTGAAAAGCAGAGAAACCAGGGGATGAAATAGAGGTTTTAGAAATCCCAAATGCTTTCCCCCTGCAGCAGGGGAAGAACTTTCAGTCTGCAGTCCACGTTCAGCCCACTCCCCACTTCCCTCAGCCTCCCTTTAATGTAGTCCACCTTCCTCTTTTTTCTTTTCTTTTTGCCAGGCCTGCAGAGAAGGTGCAGGCACTCTCAGGCAGGCCACAATGAGGTTCACTCCTGCGCCCCACTCACCCCAGACTGCTTCAGTCTGTACCATTTTTCCAAATGGGCTACAGAACGGAGCAGGTTCCCCACCCCTGCCCTAAAACAACGGATTGATCCTTCTCCTAAGCTTCTTTCCACTCTCTGGGAGACAGAAGGATAACAAATGAAAATACAAGTAAGATACTCACATGATTACATTCCTCAATGCGGTATAGCTGCTCAGGGGTGCATCTCTCCAGCACCGGCTCCAACAGTGAGAAAGGGACGCCACCCACTTCGTAGATAGCTACGAAAGAAAGAGCAATTCTCACTATTTGTCAAACTCTTCTCACCCCAACAATCCCAGAGAAACTAACCAAGTTCACTCTCACACACACACTGTATATAAAGATCACTGCAACCACCACTGAAATACAAAGGAGTGTGCACCTGCTAGGTAGCTCATGGCAACAGGAAGGAAAGGAACAGTGAATACTGCATCCAAGAGAAACTGCAAGGAGAATTTAGAACAGGCAGGAGAATTTGACAAAGCCATTGGGCCATTCTCTTATTCTTATTGGCAGTTACCTTCTGTCTACTGTAGACCACAGAAAACAATGCTAGCGTATCTGGTCAGAAATAGCTCCATAATTAGACAGGATAACAATTTCACGCCCCTTCTCAGGAGCAGGGTTGAAGTGGATTTTTTTTTTTCAGTGAATACCATATCCAATGGAGTTACCTAATCCAATACAAGTCTGACAAAACTGATATCAAATGCAATCTGATTCCCTTCCGTTAGAGATCCATTTTGGTTATCCTAGTCTGTCTATTTTGGTATTTTGATTCAGCCATTTCAGTATTTAAATTTTGGCTATTTTCCATGTACCAGAGCCAAAATGAAGTAAATGACTAGACCAAAAGTAGCTGAAATAATGAAATAAATAGAATTACTGAACAAGAATAAATGGCACAGCTATGCAGAGATCCACTGTGAAAATGAAGATGTGTCAAGATTTCCACATAACCATTTTGAAAATGCAGACACGAAAAGGGTAATCTTCTGAAGGCCTGCTGTGGGGCACAGATCCATGTCCTCTCTAGAGCTGCTGCAGACTGCAAGGGCACTTCTGAGCAGCACCAGCTGAAGAGGGATGAAATTTCCCAAGTGAAATTGTCCAAAAAAAAAAGTTGCCAAAAATGTTTTTTAAAAGAAAAAGTTTTGCATGAAACGTGTCCCACTCCTGCCAAAAATTCTCTCAGAAGTTTTCAGCACTCTCATTTTTTAAAACCAAAAATTATTTAAATATAACAAAATTACATTCTTAAGAAAACGGATGTGTTTCACTCTTACCAAGTTTACATCCAAAGAGTAGAAACTCCAAGACTTAGATGAAAGAGATGTTGTCCTTTCTTCTAAGTCTTGGAGTTGGTTGACATTTCTTCCTGTTTTTTGTGGGGGGGAAATCAATAATATAACTCATACTTTTTGTTTCAAAATGATCTATATAGAAATATAGATCATTTTGAAACAAAAAGTATGAGTTATATTATTGATTTCCCCCCCACAAAAAACAGGAAGAAATGTCAACCAACTCCAAGACTTAGAAGAAAGGACAACATCTCTGCCACCACCACCCAATTTCAGCAGAATGCACATGTGCTGTCCTTGGTCTTCTGTTCATCTGTTGAGCCTACCCATTCCTGTTTAGACTGCTATATTATACAGCTACAGTTCAAGTACACAAATCTCTACAGGTTAACTCATGGCACTGCACCTGGGAGCTACAATTATCAGTACCATTTAGGACTAGATCTGCAGAAGCTCACCATCCATTATGGCAAAAGATGCACCTTTACAGTGAGCCAGGAGCCATACTCACAGTCAATATTGTTGTTGAGGACTCTGATGCACTGCTCATGCAGAGACATCATTTTGGGGAGGTAGGCAGACTTTGAGCCGGAATACACTTGCATCTTGGAATTTAGCCTGCGTCCTGTAAAGCCGGCCTCCTCCTCCTCAGTGGGGGAGGACACAACTGAGGGGGGGAAAAAACACAAAGGAAAAAAACAGTAGCACTGTGGTTTCTCAGAGCTAAAAGCCAAGCCCTGAGAGAGGTCAAGACTAAGATATAAGGTCCAGAGATATGTTAAATTGAGGTGGGATGAACTGGACCTAATGGCAGAAAGTGCCTTAACTGAATCATGTGCTAACCCCGGGGGAGAGGGGTGAAATCTTTCAACCCATGCCCGTTCTTCACTTGGACCTTTTGGATCTGGTCCCTACGCTTAATCGCTGGAAGAGTGAGCTCAGGGGAAGGGAGCGGAGATTAAGACAGGTACCCAAGAATGGGGATGCATCCATAGTACAAGTCCATGATTTGAACTCTCATCTTCCTACCCACATCCCAAGTACATCCCTTAAGGTCCCTACCCTCAACTCGTATTCTTAAATACCCTCGACTCCTATCTGGCTTTCAGAGCTTGTACTAATTTCCAATGTAGCCTGCAGGAGGGAAAAGTTTTCTTCACCCCTATGCTGATGGAACAATAATCAAAACTTGCACTTCAGCATTTAGCAGTTGCTCAGTTCTGCAGCAGCAGGGAACCTTTTCCCTCCCGGGGCCACGTAGAAAACCAGTACAAGCTCCAAGGGCTTCATAAAAGTTAGGGTGGATGTGCTTAAGGGATATGCTCAGGAAGGGGAAAGACCAAATCATGGATCTGTCGCCTATCTTTGTGTACATGCCCTCATCTCTTTTCCCCTCACCCTGAGCTCGGTTTTTCAGTGCTTGGCGTTCGAACTAGATCCAGGATAAGGATCTAGGAACTAGGAAGGGGCTACATAAGAACTAGTCACAGGCTGCATTTGGCCCCCAGGACTGAGGTCCCCCCACCCCTTCCATGCAAGAGGATCAGAGGGGATCGCCCCCATCCCTCCCCTCTTCCTCTGAAGCAGCATTCTGGACCCCCAATGATTAGTAATGCCAAGTCAACGGCACATTCCTTATATGTAGGGTCTTCAATTTGAGACAGATATCAAGGCTAGATCTGGCAAGGTCATACAATGGAGGTTTACATAAACTACCTCCTGGACTCTACAGCACATAGGAAGTTCATTCTACCAGCCTCACCACTACCAAGGAGAAGCCATGGACTGTTCCCACACACTATCCCATTCGCTGACAAGCAGTTACCTTTCCTCTTCGACTGGAAGAGGGGAATTGAGTCGAGAGAGGGGAGTGGGCGATAATTCGCCTGGATTGGGGGCAGAGGGATGTCCGGTAGTGTTGGCACAACATCAATAGGGATCTGTAGAATGATGGAGAAAGCAAGTTAGGACAAAGGAAGCTACTTCCTAGAAGCTTCTGCTCAGGACAGAATGTGCTTCAATCACCAAGAGTTTGGCTGGAAAATAAGAATTCAACTTCCATGTTAAAGGAGAACTCACCCAAGACAATTGCAGCACTGGACACAAACAAGCCGCAATTTGTTCTCCTCAAAACCTAACAGAACTCACTAACATAAGAGTCACTCTCACTGTTAGCAGCAAGAGCCACTACAAAGCAAAGAGTTTCATGATGACAGAAAGTAACGGACTCCATTCCACCTAACAGTAAATACAGCCCTGGGAAAGATGCATCATGCCAAGGGGGAGGAAAGGGGTCACAAGCCCACCTTTTTCTGCCCTTGCACAACACTCTGATGACCGACTACCTCCCTTCACCCACTCACACCTCCTTCCAGCCCCAGCTTCACCTTTAAAAAAGAAGCTGAAGATTTATTTATTGTTCTCCAAGAGCTTTTAAGGGGATTCACTGCTGGATTTCTTCTCCCTTTAAGACTGTTTTTAAATGGACTGTATTATATCAAATTGTTTTAGTGAAGCACCCCGAGTGCTGGGCTGGTGTTGGATGCTATATACATTATTATTATACTGCATTTGTGCCACAAACAAGGTGCTCCCACTCCCAACCAGCAGCACAAGTCCCAGCCCAGGGAGCCCTAGACTATCCTGATGATGTGGGAATGACTCCCAGGTGTGAGGGTTCACAGACATCACACACCAGACACGAACTGCAATGGTGCAACGGGCACGTGACTGAATTCCAGATCCCCTCCAACTGGAGCAAAGAGCTCAGCTATTGACAAGATGCTTTGTTCTTACCTTTTTCGGTTTTGAGGACCCCGACTGCTTCTTCTCTGCTCTCTTCTCACTTGGCTGCTTGTGGGTCGCAGTCTTTCGGCTTGATCCCGAGCTCTTGGTGCTGGATTTGGACCCATTTTGCTTGCTGTGTCCCTTGTCTCTCTCAGTGGTGGCAATGGGGGTTTTAACCACCTTTTTCTTCTTTTTCTGAGGCTGGTCATAGCTGAGGTACGACTCGAAGGACATGGTGGGCTGTTCATATTCATCCTCTGCTTCTGCCTCCCCAAGATTTGGCAAGAAGCTCACTGATTTTTTGTCTGAATCAGAGGCTTTGGTTTTGCCCTCCGAGGGGATCTTTGAGCTGCTAGAAATCCCTTTCTCTTTGTTCTTGTCTGAGGATCCACCCTCGGGTTTCCGTTTCTCACAGTCTCCATGCAAGATCTCCAGGCCTAGCTTGGGCTTCTCTGGTTTGGCTTTCTCAGAGTCTCGATGCTTTGGCTTCTTAACGTGATTGTCCAAAGCCTCCTCTAGGCGAGGATGCATCTTCTCCTTACGGGAGCTACCACTCTCTCTGACCTTCTCTCTCTTAATGTTATCCGAACTCTTCAGCTTCTCCTTGCTGCCCCCTGCTGCAGGAGCATCCCTCAGCTGCTCCTTGGAAGAGGGCTTGTGCAGTCTTTCTGGGCTAAAAACCAATGTCCTCTCCCCTGCCTTAGTGTCCAGTCGTTGCTTCTCCTTATGAGAAGACTTGTGTTCTTTGCCTCGGTTCAGGTTCCCTCTGTCTTGAAATTCAACAAGGCTGCGTTCAGGACATACCTCCAACTTGTCCTGAAAGCTGTGGCCTTTATTGGCTTTCTGGAAAAAAGCCAGCTGCTCCCTCTCCTGTTCCTCAGGCTTGTAGTGTTCAATGTACAGTTCCTGAGGGCTCTCGCTCAGCTCAGGTGAGGCAGCATGTCCATAGTCAGAGAATTCCTGATCTGAGGAGTGAACTGGGGAAGCTCGGCCCCAGCCCTTGCCCTCCTGGCTGCAATAGCCGACAGCCTGATGAGCTCTCTCAGGCTCAGAGTACCGTTTGGGCTTCTTCTCTCTGCAATTCGGCTCATAGGACTGGCTGCAGGAAGGCTGAAACCGCTCCGGAGAGTCCTGTTCAATGTCTTCCTCTTCCTTAGGGGAAGGATCTCGTGGCCGTTTTCTAGAGCTGCTCTTCTCATAGTCACGCTCTTCAGATTCAAGGTTGTTTCTAAAGGCATAAAGTCAGCCCATAATTAAAATCACTAAGACAAAAATATAGAAGCTGCTTGCTAAGGGACAGAAGAATAAGAGTTCCTGGAAGGTGGAACACAATAGTATTGGAGTCTTTAAAGAGTAAGGCTGCTAATACAGCAATTTCTAACCCTTTTCTTACCTAAACGGAGGATGTTCCAACCCTGTGTAAGGCTGCACAACATCTGCACTTAAAGGAGAGGGGAACAGACTGGAAACATTCTCCCCACACCAAGAAGTTTCCCCAGGGTAGCAGCACAAGCACTCACATGACACTTTGCAATACGCATATCTATCTCATGTTAAGCCATTAGCAGCTACCAACTGTGGGATCGCCTCACACCCCAGGTCCTGGATCAGCCCTTGTGGTCGGGGGCACCCTCCTCGGGGTCCCCCGAGTGTCTCAGGTATCGACGATAAGGAGGGCATTCTCAGTGGCCGCACCGCAGCTGTGGAACTCCCTCCCGACAGAGGTTCGCCTGGCCCCAAGCCTTCACTCTTTCTGTAGACAGCGCAAGATCTGGCTGTTCCACCAGGCTTTTGGCAAGGGAGGCGAGGGAAGGGTTCACATTTTTATAATAATTTTCTATTGTTATTATATGGGTTTTATTGTTATTTTAATATTTTGTATTTTTATCATGTTGTAAGCTGCCCCGAGCTGCAGTGGCAGGAGGGGGCAGCCTAGAAATCCACAAAAATAAAAATAAATAAAATAAAACTGTAATAGGGAATCAAAGGTTAGAGTCCATCCTGAGAAATGTGGCCCATCTGACCGGTGGGGTTAAGACACACCAGTTTGTGTGGCCTACAATGCACGAGGCCACAGAATGTTGCCAGTACCATGTCCAATGCCTTTGACCTCCCCAACCCATGGATCAGGTGCCCGTTCACAGCTGGGTGGACTGGAGGGGGTCATCCAGCATGAGACCAAGCAGGATTTGAGTCCACAGCCTTCTAGAGGTGGTCAGATGCCTTAATCACTCAGCCACCTCACCTTGGAAGGGAATTTAGGAGCCCAAATGGGAATGCATGGTAAAGTACCTTGGTAACTGAAAAGCCTTGCATGAATAAGCTGCAGTAGCAATTACAGTCCAATCTGAACTGAATAAAGACCCATTAGGTCCATATCCTTGGGGCCAAGGCAGGGTAACTCCCCATAAAATTAATCCATGGGCCAACAGTAGTGAAGTCCAGAGATAGCAGCGCTTGCTGGCTTTCAGAAAAGGGATCACCCCACTAGAGTCAGTCACTCCTGCTTCGGGCTTGTAGCTTCCACTTCAGTTTTACAACCTTAGGGAAGATAGATTTTGTTTTCTGCTTTAGTTCAAACACTTCATAAGTGTCTAATGTTAATCTCTCCATCAGTCTAATTTCCTGCAAGTTAAGCGTTACACCTACCAGAAACTGCAGCTATCACCAACACAGCATCCTGTGGCTACGCTAACAAGGAAGCCTGCCTTATTTGCAGAAGCACAGAGACCTATCATCTAGCTACACTTCAGAGAGGTTACAAATCAAAGGAGGAAAGCCAGCTTACCGTTCTACTTCTTGAGAGACAGGCACTAGCTTCTTCCACCGGGCTACTAGGTTCTTGGCAAAGTCTCCAACCAGTTCATGTTTCCGTAAGCCATTCACAGTCTTCCCAACACCGGTCTCCTGTGGTGGGACATACGACATCAACTGATCTTTCTGCACCAATCAATAGGCTCAGCATTGACAAAGCTACTCTGGGATGCTCAAGTGGATCAGAGTCACTTAATTATTCACCACATTCTTCGAGGTAAGCACCTCAAAAGATCTAGAGCTACAATTCAGCAGATTCCATGCTACCCAGCGGACCAGTGTAAGTAATGAACCACCTGGATCCAGTTTTGTAGCTGAAGCAGCGCTGTCAGTGCAAAAATCTCTCATTAGCATGTTCCCATGGAAGTACTTTTTCACTCTGTGCACAATTAAATCTCAAAGTGAGATCACAAAGGCAAGAAAGAGTATGGGAACCTCTGACCTAGATTTCTCCTGATTCACCAATTGGGAGTGTGATGTTTCTCAAAATCTGATTGCAAATTTGTAACACACTCAATACTATAGTATTTAGACATTGTTATATTGCACCGTAGCTGTGCTCCTTCCCAGTAGTGGCTGCATTTCAGCGTTGGGCAACAGACAATATAAAATAAGAGTTCTTACCACTAGGATGTCAACAGTGATAGGCAACTCGGAAAGTCTTTTCAGGCTCTTCAGCAGCTGCAGAGGCAACAAGGAAAGTATTTAGACTTTTATTAAACATGTACAGAGGTTAGGCAGGATGAAAACTGTTCCTTGTGCAAGAGCTTGTTAGACCTTGGAGTAGCACACATCTTATCACCACTAATATCAGCAAACAGCTATTATCTTGCTCCAGATCATGCTTTTAAGACAGAATATTCTCCAAAAAAAAAAAACCCAGAGCATCTTGTTGTAAAAAGAGAGAGGGGAAATATGCAAGGAGACAGCACTGTAAATGCAGCCAAAGGTGATCATTTAGGTTTTTATAGCATTTAATTAGAAAATCTCTCAAAGCACATTGCAAGAATTAAGCCTCAACACCCCAAGAGGCAGGTATTATCCACACTTTATAGATAAAAGAACAGATACAGATTAAGTGACTTGGCCAGATTTGCACAAGTCGTCTGTGGAAAGGCAAGATATGAAACCCAAGATCAAAGTTTTCAAATATACTGCAGGTTGAAGGTGCAAATTATAAGAACTCTTTTTAGTGAAGGGATGATTTCCAGAAAGTGCTGAGAATATGCCATTTGAAAGTCAGCTCCCCCTCAAGGTACCTCAAGTTAGAGACCCCCCAAAGTCACTTCTAAAAATATAGACTTGGCATGGGTGTATTTTGGGGGTAAAACGGGGGAGGAGGGGAATGACTCGCGTAAGTCCCACCCCCATAACCCTGGAATTGTGTGTTGGAGGAATTTGTGAAAGATGTATCCCACTCCCACTATAATTACTCTCATGAGGCTCAGTGTTGCCAGTTTTCCATGCCCTGCTTTATCCGCCATACACTGCAGTTTCCCACATACAGAAACAATGGTGTTGGATATGCAGCCCCCTTCAGTTTTGCTGACTCAAGACAACTATAACCATGTCCGCCTAGCAAAGCAAATGCATCTTTTCTGGGGTGGCTATTTCTCGCTACTCACAAGGCCCCACTCCAGCCTCCACATACCAACTAATTTCCCTTTAATAACCTCATCATTATTTAAGCTTTGCAAAAGAGGTGATGTCACACCAAATCACAGCATCCTGGTGTGCTTAAGAAAAATGAGTCCCTAAGGATTCAATACCCCAAAGCAGGCAACACACATCTTCTACTCCCCCCACCCCCCAAGAACACCCACAGCTTGGCCTGCAAGTATGAATTTTGAACTCTGGCCCCTTTAGTATAGTTACGCAACCAGAATAACCACAGCCATTCAGTATTTCTATATTATCTTAGCATTTACATACACATGCAAGTCAGAACTGGGGCCCCATTATACTATCTCTTATACCAACAAGGAAGACAGTTGCTTAAAGAGGTCGTTTTTAAATCAATACATTTATTAGAATAAACCCATGTCAATTTGGACTGTGAACAGATATTGGATTAACCTCCAGTCATTAATGTATCTGTTTAATGCTGAGAAGTCACACACGTTACAAATCTCCAACTAAATGAAAACAAGTTTTCTGGTTAAATACCTGGAAAAAAATGCCCTATGTTGCATTCTAAAGCCCTTGCAACTTAAACAGGATAAGGAGGTCCCTGGCTCACCCCTGAGCACTGTCCACTCACCTTCCAATGTTTTACCAAAGGCTGCACTTGAGACTTTACGTAGCATCTATTTTAATGTTTGTCTGTTTTGTACTGTACTCAATAGAGCAGTAATGGGAAATCTTTTCCCTCCTGGAAGCACTTTGAAAATTAGCACAAACTCCAAAGACCGCATATAAGTTGTGGGCGAGGATCATTAAAGGGTGGGCTCAGGAAGAGGAAAGTCCAGACCATGGATCCATCCCTTATCATTGCGTGCATGCCCTCATCTCTGCTCCCTACCCCATAGCTTACACTTTATGTGCTCAGGGGTAGGAACTGATCCAGGGGCAAGATCCAGGAACTGGAGAAGGGCCAAATAAGGACTAGCTGTGGGTTGTATTTGACCCAGAGTCTCAAGGTTCCCACCCCTGCAATGGAGTATATAATCCATTTAAGCACTGCTGAACATAAGAAGCGTCATAATGGGTAAGACCAACAGTCCATCAAGTAGGGCCGGCCTTAGCGTAAGCGGGGCCCAGGGCGGGGAACAAATGCGGGGTCCCTATCTTCCACTGGCAGCAAAGCCGCCGGCAGCTGGGCCTACCCGGCTCAGGGAGGGGGCCAGCAGCGTGAGGGAGAAGCAGGCAGAGGCCCCGCCTCTCCCTCACTCCGTGGGTGCCCCCCCTGCCTGTCAATCTCTCGGCCAGGGGAAAGGAGGGAGAGGCGGGCCCTCTGCCTCATTTCCCCTGGCCGAGACTGTGACAGGCAGTGG
>QEPC01002244.1:33509-59287 GCA_003113815.1 Sphenodon punctatus | reverse complement strand
AATAATAATAATAATAAATAATTAATAATAATAGTTCCATCTGGAGAGGAGTTCTTGATTCCGACACCCATTTTGGCCAGCCCTCTGTGTCCTTCATACATGATCTTCTTGGTATTCCTCTCCTTCTTCTTCCTTCATTACTTCCTGAAATGATTGACTTATCAGCAGCCAACTGCCTTTAACTTTCTTCAACAATGCCCCCCGTCATAGCAATCTTCTCCAACACCCAGTCATTAGATTTTTATTTTTTGCTTAATATTCTTAATATTTTTCTATAGGACTGCATTCCAAAGATTATAGATTAGAAAGTCTCTTTGTTTCACAAATGGAAAATACACTGTGACCAAGGTCATTACCAGGGTCTGAACTGGGAAGGCAGGAACACAAGCTGCAGAATTCATTGCCATTGAAGGTCAATAGTGTAACTGGGCTCAAAAGAAGGATTGAATAAATCCATGGAGGATAGGTCCATCAATTATTATTAGCCAAATGTCAGAGATGGATCACTCTCCATATGCCCTAGTTTTATGTAATGCTTTGGAAGTGTCCAGTGCTGGCTGCTATCAGAGATAAGATACTGGGTTAGATGGACCATTGGTCTGATCCAGTAGGACAGTGACTATGTTCTTAGTTATTCTGTATTTGGTTATTTGATCATTCATAAATCAACATGATTTAAACCAAACAGCAATGGAATCATTTTATTTATTTATTTAGATTTTTTTTATCCCACCCTATCCCTTAGGCATAGGGTGGCTTACAATTCTTTAATGTATTAACTGTAACATTAACAATTAATTGGCTCAACTCTTAATCCTCACAATAACCCTGTGGTGTAGGTTAGGCTGAGATATCTGTGATTGACCCAAGGTCACCCAGTGAGTTCATGGCTAAGGTGAGACTTGAACCGGGGACCTCCCCCTACCTCCTGGTCCAAGTACTGCACTCTTAACCAGTACTTGGAGGGTAAGCCATCTGAAGCTGAATTCTGACAAGACAGAGGTGATGTTGGTGGGAGGGGCTGAGGGGTTGGTGGCCCCCATCATTGATGGGGTTCACACCTTCTTGGTCCCTCAGGTTCATAGTCTGGGGGTGCACCTCAACTTGCAGCTCCACCTGGATGCCCAGGTGGCGACTGTAGCGAGGAGCACATTCGGCCAGCTACGTGTGGTATGACGGCTTCAGTTGTATGTCTCGGACTCCAACCTGGCCACTCTCATCCATGCCTTCATCACCTCAAGATTAGACTGCTGTAACACGCTCTGCGTGGGGCTACCTCTGGAAACAGTCGGGAGACTGCAGATGGTGAAGAATGTGGTGGCCTGTCTCCTTACGGGGATGGGCCATTGTGAGCACATAACACCTCTGCTCTGTTTATTGCACTGGCTGCCTATAGACTTCCAGGCCAGATTCAAGGTGTTGGTCCTTACCTATAAAGCCCTACAATGTCTGGGCCCCACCTACCTGCGGGACAGCCTCACCCCCCGGATCCTGGATCGGGCCCCTGCAGTTGGCTGGGGGTGCCCTCCTCAAGGTCCCCTGGGTTTCTCAGGTGGAAACCATGGAGAAGACATTCTCGGTGGCCACCCATAGCTGTAGAACTCTCTCCCTGTGTGGTTTGTCTGGCCCAGATCTCTCCTCCTTCCGACGACAATGTAAGACCTGGCTGTTCCGCCAGGTCTTTGGTGGGGGAGATGGGTAGTGGGTGGGAGGGTTGGGTTGGGAATGGAGATTTACAGCTCCTTTTAGTCTATTGTTATAATATTTGATTTTTATTGTGTTTTTATTATGTTATTTGTTTTAGCTATATATATGCCGCCCCGAGCTGCCTTTGGGCAGGAGGATGTGGGATAGCAAGTTTATGTAATAAAATAAAATAATAATAATAATAATAATAATAATACACGACCACACTGGCTTTCCTAAAACTCATAATTTTAAATCTCATCATTTTTTTGTAGCCACACACATGATTTTGAAGAGCGTAGGGCTGACAACACTGAAACTAAGTTCCCTTTTCTGGAGCCACAGACACTGGCATGATAGGAGGAGACGGGGGGGGGGGGGGGGGGGGGGGGGGGGGGGGGGGGGGGGGACGACACTACCTCCTCTCAATTTCTTAAAGGGAGGAATCTCCCTCCCTCAAATGTAGGACTGCTTCAGAGGCCATCAGAGAAATCCCTGCCCTGTCCCAGTCCTGGTCCTGGCAGCTGAAGATCCTCCTAGCCCTCCTAATCCCGGCCTCAGCTATAGGCACTGGGGAATCTCCACAGGAAGCAACATGGGACTGTGCAGGGGGAGAGTGGGTACCAGGGACAGAACATTAGCTGGGGCCTTTGTTGCTCCGCTGGTCACAGAGGTTAGCCATGAATTAATCCTGCTTTCTAGATGGTATCTGTGTGTGCTTAAGTGGTCAGGCAGGATGACAGTCTGGAAGCTCAGTGTGCTTTATAGATCTGCTTACTCCTGTTCCAGAAGCTAGCATAGAAGTGCGAGGACACCCAGTGACCAGCTGAGCCCTATCTTTCTCAGCTGATATTTTTCCTCAGTATCTCCCTCTCCCATTATTTTTGGCTAAAGTGCCATTGAAATCCCTAATTGCCTGGAATGGTATTTCATGCCCAGCCTTCGTCTCTCCCCTCTGCCAGTTCTAAATATTAACTGATTACTCAACTCTCCAGAAACCTGATCTTTATGTCCAAGTGTAATTAACATCTCAGAGGTATGTGAGGCCTTGAAGCAACAGCTATTTCTGGCCTGCAAGAGATTGGAAATCCAAGCGCCCGGGTCTCTCCCTCCCTCATCTCTCTGAATAGGAGCTGGACAGAAATATCTGTCCCTATAGTTAGTCTTCAAGAGACTTTGTCAAAGAATTTTTTAGTTCACATGTGCTCTAAAATGACCAGTGTAAGTGAATGTCAGGGGAAGCCACTTCCTGTCAGGGGCCCCAAAGACTGTCATTTTTCTGGTACAGACATCCATTTCATTACTAATAAAAGTACCTTCAGCTGTGTGTGCTTATCTTCCCAGCATAGGAATGGAATGAAAAATTTTGTCCTTGTGGAAAAGTGCTGCTGTTGTAAGTCCTTGCAGGAGCAGGTATTTGGTGGGTCAGCACCTTGGTCATACCTAGCCCTAAGCTTAATTGGACCTGGCTGAGTGAGACATTCGAATGGCTGAATGTGAACTTCAGCTAAAGAGACCACAAGGGAATACGGTTGCTACCTTTCTGGGTTGCACGTCGAGACTGGGTTTGGGGATTGGGAAATCGGGACGCCCCGATTTCTCTGAGTCAGCCAGGAGCATCTGTGGCTAACCTAGAAAAGCAGGGATTCTATGTTTGGCAGTGGGCAGCCATGTCAGAAAGGAGGCGGGTTATAGGGACTTTCCTATCCCCTTTCTGCTGGGGCCCAGCCCCCGCAGAGTATCTTGACATCACAATACTCTGTAGGGAATGGATTACATGAGAAAGGGGTGTGATAGCCCATTTGCCCCACCCCTCCAATATGGTCCCACCCTCGTTGGGTTTTAGCCCTACCAGGGAGGCCTCCAGGAAGGGGCTTGCCTCTTTGGGGAGAAACTGGGAGCTCAGGGAGGGAGGGGCTAACTTTAGCATGGACCCAGGAGAAAGGCCACAATTTGTGACGTTGTTTGGTAGTGGGTTATCCTGTCACGGGATCCTTGCAGCAACTAATCTCTAGCACTGCTTAAAAAACCCCAAAGCCTTCTCCACAACAGAGCAGGTGGCACTGAACTGTCAGTTAAAGTAACATTGCTCCGGTGTGCAAGCAATGCTGCAGGCCTTCATAAGCCATGGTTTCAGTGGATAGGTAGGGTCCCTGAGAACAACAGGCTTCATGAGCACCGCCTCAATGCATGTTTCAGTGGAGGGTCCAAAGTCTCTGGTGTTCATGCAGCCAAAGAAGGGGGACTGATTCAAACATCGTAGTTTTTCCCAGACCACCCAGACAGCACATCCACAAAACGGGCATGATGGTCCACTGTGACCTGAAGAACCATAGAGAAGACCCCTTCTGGTTCAGGTAGTTGTCTTTGCTATGGGGTGGTGATGATGATGGCAATATGGCTTCCATTGAACTCCCCTATACAGTTCAGGGACCCCTCCCACCAAAAGCCCTCCATTACCTCCATGGGGAAAGCTAACTACACCACCCAGTCCAGCAGCATTTCCACTATTTCTGTGCAAACCTCCACAAGTTTGGTGCACCGTGAAAGTTCCAACACCAAATTGCTGCTCTCTCCAAGGGGATGGGTGACAGCACCACCATACTCTGTTTCTCCACTCACAGCCTGAGGATCTTGGCTATCTGCAGGATGAGGCAACGGGGCATCCTGAAGCGTGTGAACCACTCGGCATCTCCCCACAAGGACAACATGTTCTTCCACCATTCTGTGCTTTTTTCCTTGACCCAGTCCAGCCTCTTGGTGGGTACAACTCTGTGCATAGCATTGGTGATTGACACTGCATTTCCAAACAGGTACCCCTCAGCACGCATCAGCTCTCCTTGCACAGCTTTGATCATCCCCAGCACAGCCCTCTGTCATTGGAGATAGGCACATGCATGCCGGCGCCAAAGTAGGAACTGCCTCCGTGGTGTGGTGCATCCCCACTATCCTGGCCACAGGTTGAGTGAGAGCCTGTCTGTGCCTTGAAATCACATCACACCAACAGCGGCAGAAGACTTAGATCTGTTGGATCACACGCAGGTTCTGCTCCACAGTGGTAATGAAGGCCTGGAGCACGATAACCAGCACCATGAAGTTCTCGGCATGCATCTCCACAGCTGCGGTACCAGCATCCGTGAACTCTGAAGATCACACACCAAATTTTAACAGCTTAAAGAGCTGGGCAGCTGCCTAGATAAGATTGGATGTGCTCCACACATGAGCAACTGTGTGCCTAGTGCATATGAGCTAGTATTGGCTGATGTTGGTTGAAAAGGTTTTTACTTTTTGCAAAGCTTATGCTGGATGTATGCCTCCGCCCTGCAGGCCCAGGTCAGTCTTTCACAGGCTCAAGAGCAACCTAACATCAACCCCAAAGTCCCAGGCTCTGTCCAAGCCCTTCCCAGGGACATGGCTCCCACCTGGGCACAGCCTCTCCCAGTATGTGGTTCTCCTTCTCTTCAGCACTCTGGAGAGCATAGAGTGAGAGGGCTTTGTCAGGGAGATGTGGTCCCTTCAGACCCCAGGCAGAGACTGCTTTCTCTCTCAGTCCTGCAGCCTCTTATACAGACAGAATGGGCATGGCCAGGCTTCCCTTCCTGTGCCTTAAAGGGCCAGAGTCTGCCCACTCTGTGTCAGCGTTTCTTAGCCTGTGTCCTCCTCAGGCAGGTTTCTTGGCATGGGCTGGCATTCTCATGCCCATGTGCATACACACAGCCCACTGGCTGGTGCCCTCAGTCCCTTCTTAAAGGGGCAGCAGTCGCACAGACCTGCTCCCTGCTACAAACAGTTTTTGCTTGCAATAAGCATGAGGGGTCATAACACCATAGAAAGCTACTGCTGCAGATTGTTTGCCCAGGAAACCCCAATGGCTTCGGCTTTTGTCTGTGGGTGCTATGGCCGCTTGGGGTACAGGGCCCAGAGACATTAAGGGGCAATCGATACACTGGCATTTGCTGACATTTGAGTGAGGCCTGGTGTACAGAGAGAACTGTTAGCTCAGACCCACCCTCCGAGGCAGCCTATGCACTCATAGGGTGGCACATGCATGCAATGGGGTTCTATGTATACATGATGGAGTGCAGACACCACACAACCCTACTGCAGTTCCAAGTTCAGTAGAATGTGGGAGGGGGAGCCCCTAATGAGAAAAGACAGTGGGATGCAAACAAGAGCACAATTTTTCTTGACTTTTGTGCACTGGCAGAAGTAGGGCAGGCACTAATGGAGGCTGGACCTTTTCTGCTGTTTTTTCTCATCACTGCCCTGATGACATTGAGAGGATACACGCAGGGCCACCGAAGTGCCTCGACTGGATGACTGAGATGAATCTCTTTGGAGACACAAGTGACTCAGGGTACAGGGAATGTGCACTGACTGATGGAGAGCTTGTTGCCGGCTATACGAGGTTTGGACAATCAGAGAAGTGCAGAGCGCCCTGATAAGCTGTTTTCTTCCCCCACCATATAGTAATGCAGAAGATGCTAGAGAGGGGGTATAAGAGGTCCATGTTTGACTTATGGCTTTATGGGAACCAAGAGGGATTTCAAAACTATGACAGGCGGGACCCCAGTAAAACTGTGTGCTAGAGGGAGGGACTGCACATGCGTGAGTGCTAGAGGTTGCAGATCCCGACGCTCCGCTCCCCCTGTGCTTCAAAACCTCACAAAAGTAAAAATAAAGAGGCCCAAGATACCAGCTGTATCCTGGGGAACATGGGAAGAACAAAAGGGGTGCAAGAAAACCTCCCTGCATCAGCGAGGATGGAGAAGTTTTGCCAGGTTAAAACGGCAGCACCCCCTCCCCCACCCTGAAAGCATGCGCAATATGGCAACTGCCTTGTGCCAGACAGAAGAGGGGCCTTTCATGGAGGCGGATGGAGATGATAAAATCCTTACTGCACTTGAAGAAATCAAAGCTGGGCTGGTGGCTTCAGATTCAGCTAGAGAGCAATTGCTCTCAGGAATAGTGAAGCTCCAACATGCGGAGCAACAAGGGAAGCAGAAAACAGAAGCCCTAACTAAAAGGGTAGGAGTAACAGAGAACAGAATTTCTGAACTTGAGGACAGATCCCTAAGTAGCCAGGACCAACAAACTAAGATATGGGAGACTATAAAAACGCTGGAGGCCAAATGTGAGGACCAAGAGAATAGAGCAAGAAGGTCCAACTTACAATTCGTGGGTGTTCCTAAAGGCTTGGAGGGAAGAGACACCGTACAACTAATATGGAAAATATTGGAATCCTCCTTCCCTGAAGACCCAAGTATTCACAAACCCAGGATAGAAAGAGCTCATAGAGCTACAAGACCAAAGCCTAAAGAAGGTGAGCCTCCCCGAGCAATTATAGTAACAATTTCTTGAGTTCCAAAACAAAGAGAAAATTTTGAGATTGGCAAGGGGAAAGAACTCCCTAGACTTTCAGGAAAATAAAATTAGAATATTTCCCGACTACACAGGAGAAACGATGATCAGAAGGAGGAGATGGGTAAAATATTTCGCTGAATTAAACCAGCACGAGCTTAATCCTCAACTATGGTTTCCTGCTCGCATGACAATTTTATGGAGGGGGGAAAGATTTTTTTTTTACAGAAACCACTGATCTGGAGGAATTCCTCCAAAAACAAGTGAGAAAACAAACTGAACCCACTGAGAGAGAGAAAACGGCCCTCGTTACATTTTTCAAAGGAAAGCGAGGAAAATATTGTTTTTAATGGCTTGTCATATGCATTTGTCTCCAATTAACCATATTTTATTTTTACAAAGCCTGTGATTTGATTATACAGAGGGGACCTGAGATATATCATAGCTGAGTAATTAACCTGGAATAAATCCCCATCTGTAAGAGACATACAGTTATATAACTTGAATTTAGCAGAGCAAAATTAAATTAGTCTGCCTTTGTAGGGGCCTAAGGTGGAGGCATTGCAAGCCAACAAGAGAGGGGGGGAGGGAGGGGGAAAGTGTCAGTGCCATGGGCCAGTCCCGCAGACGGTGGCTTAATGAATGGTGGGTCCCAGCCCACCGGCAGGCCCGCCCACCAGGATCGCCCCCCGCCACACCATCCTTGCTGTCCCCGGCAGCCACAGCGAGGGGTTGCCATGGCAACACCTCGACAGGACTCCAATGCAGGGCCCTCCCCGGCCACGCCACAAGATGCAGGGGCAGGGCCAACAGTGCCGTGCCACTCTGCGTGGCTCCAGGCACACCAGGGGTGTGTGGCAAGCCCTTTAAATGTCGGCACTGCAGAACACACAGCGTCAGTGATCGGAATAGACTGGCCCCCTTGCTGACTGCTGATTTGTGATTTGCCTACGCTTGCTGTATCCTTACTGTTCCCTTCTCTCTCTGTCCCCCCCTTGATTCCCCCATGACGAGTGGTGTGTGCTGGATTGTGTGAAAGGTGAGTGAGTGTTTCCTTGCCCTCTTGTCCCCTGGAATCTGTGGGAGAGCGAAAGGCTGCATGAGTGGGTGTGGGCTCGTCCTCCCTTTCCTAGGGGGGCACCCCTGTCCCCTTTAGTGTGTGTGCTACTCCCCCGCCATCGTCCTCACTGCCTCTGGACCCTGTTCCCTCCCGTTCCTCACTACCAGCACTGCCTTCCCCGTGCCCTGTGGTGTGTGTCAGAGGCGCGTGTCTGGTGTGGGATAAGAGGGAGATCTTCAGTGCTTTCCACTCGGCATCCTCTGATGAGAGAGGCATAGGCACCTGCAGCTATATTGGCCACCACTCTAACCTGACGGGCATTCTCAAAACCCTAGCGGATCTTCTGCACCTCCCTGAGCTAGCTCCGCGGCTGGAAGTGCGATTGGGGGTACTTCCCTGTGTGTGGACCCTTCCTCCCTCGCTTCCTATATCCTCTCCCTCCCCCCGTAACAAAAGTAAGAAAAATACTGACAGGAGTAAGGAGTAGGAGTAGCAGGTACACTACGTGGGAGGAAATAAATAACAACCACGACCCAGTCCTTTGGAGGGAGGAAGGAGGATACAATCTTTGTATATATAGTTTGCAGTTTACATTGTTGGTTAATGGATTCAGGGACAAAAAATAAACAGGAGACTCAAACGATAAGCCGGAGGTAATATGGCAGACATGATTAAACTAGTATCCCTTAATATAAGGGGATTTAATAATTCTATTAAACGTAAACAAACCAAACAGCTGATCAGAGAAGGGAGGACAGACATCTGCTTTTTGAAAGAGACTCATCTCAGAGAAAACAATAGTTTTAGATTTAAAGACAAATACTTTGGAGAAATTTTTATAGCATGTAACCAACAACAAAAAAAGCGGGAGTCTTAATTGAAATCACGGCTAATAGGGCATTTAAAATGAAAAGAATATATAAGGCTAATGAAGGGAGATTACTCATAGTGGTGGGAGAACTAGAGGGGGAAATGGTTACATAAGTTAACATCTATGCACCCAATGAGGGCATGCATGAATTTGTGAGACACTCCTTGACTCTGATAGAAAAATATGTGGAAGGGATCTTAATCATACAGGGTGACTTTAATGCATGTGGGAGGGAAAGGACCATAATGGCAAAATAATTTAGGCACCCTGCTAAAAATTAGTAATTTAGAAGATATATGGAGATATATGAACCAAAAGGAAGGAGATTATACTTTTTACTCCTCAGTCCACATTTATACACGTATAGACCACTCTTTTATGTACAAGTGTGATATAAAATGGTGTAGGGCATGTTATATGAAACCCAATACCTTGTCGGACCATGATATGATCATTACAGAACTACAGTGGGCAACTATCAAGGGGATGGTTGAAAAATAATTTTTTTTTAGAGCAAACACAGACAGAAATTAAAGATTATTTTGAATTAAATGTAGGCACTGTGGATACACAGGCAACCCTTTGGGAAGCAGCCAAAGTGGTAATTAGAGGCAAAATGATGACTATTAAAGCGACATTATGCCAAAAAAAAAATAGAGAATATTTAAAGGAGTTTCACAGAGACTTGAAAGCATTGGAATAAATAAAAAAAATTAACCCCTCCAAAAAGAGGGTGAGAAAAATTACCCAAATTAAGGAGCAAATTAATTTGAAAGAAACTGAAAAGACAACAGCGCAACTCAAACAAATGAAAGGATTTTATTTTACTCATAACAATAACACTGGGAAAACATTAGCCAAATTAGAAAAGAAGCAACATAAAAAATCCCATATATCTTTTCTTCAAATGGCAGATGGCTCTAAATTAACAAAGGATGAGTTAATTCATCAGGAATTCCTAAAGTATTATCAGACTTTGTACTCCTCTTCTAATCCGGAACCTGAAATGATAAAAGAATTTTTTTTTAAATACAAACTCCCAAAATTAAATGAAGATCAAGTCTGTTATCTTAACAGACCCTTAATAGTGGAGGAAATAAAAGATGTGATTAAAAGTCTTTCAAACAACAAGGCAGCAGGTCCAGATGGGCTGCCAGCAGAATTTTATAAAAAAAACAGCAAAGTTAGTGGTCCCACATTTAGTTAATACATATAATGACATTTTGAAGGAAGGTAAATTGCCAAACTCATTCTATGAAGCTAACATTACCCTTATCCTTGCAACATGGACCTGCCTGCTGTCATTCTCATCGTAACCAAGCCAAGTACGTGCACTTGAGACCTCGCATCTTCATGAATGTTAGACCCCTTGTCTCTCTCTCTGTTCCCCTTCCTAAGTCTCTCCCCCAGCTCCTGTCTCTCAGATTGTAAGCCCTAGGGGCAGGGACCGTGTCTATTTTATTACTTTGTAAAGTGCCAGGTACACTGCTGGCGCTATATAAATGTTTGTTAATAATAAATAATAATAATAATTCCAAAACCAGGGAAATCAACAGATAGAATTACAGACCAATTTCACTACTAAATGTAGACTTTAAAATCTTTTCTAAGGACCTAGCGAATAGATTAGCCGCAATCACTGGGGAATTAATAAATCCAGTTCAGGTGGGCTTTATTCCCACATGTCTGGGATTGGACAGTATACACAGGGTCGTTAATATAATGCACCATCTAGACAGATCAAAGGAACAAGCAGCGGTTATTCTGCTTGATGCAGAGAAAGCCTTTGATCACATGGAAATTAGTTGTCTTATTCAGATCCTGGCAAGAATGGGGTTTGGGGGTTCCTTTATTAGATGGGTAAAAGCAATATATAAAGAACCGAAATCCAAATTAATAATTATTAACTGTCATTCTGAAGCATTTACTCTTTCTAGAGGCACGAGACAGGGATGCCCCCATCCCCTCTTTTGTTCTATTTGGTTCTAGAGGTCCTGGCACTTGCAATAAGGCAAGAAACAAAAATTACAGCTATTCAAATTGGCAATAGGGAACATAAAATAGCAATGTTTGCGGATGATACTGTCTTATTTTTAGGGGATCCGGTAAACTCCAATCCACCACTTACGCAATTGATACAGGAATTTGGTACCATCGGAATATAAAATAAATATATCAAAATCATATGCATTAATATATGGGGAAAGCGATAGACAGAGGGAAGATATAAGAACAGCACTGCCCTTTCCAGAAGAAAAACAGGTGGTTAAATATCTTGGAGTAATGCTACCCAAACAATTAGACCAGATATATAAAGAAAATGTCTTAAACCTGCCTCAGAAACTAAGCACAGAAGCAGTGGAGTGAAAAGATTTGCCCTGTACATGACTGGGCAGAGTGAACTTATTTAAGATGATAATCTTACCCAAGATTGTGTATAAATTGTTAGCTCTGCCAATACACCTACCAGATTCCTTTTTTAGAGCTTGCGACAAATTAATGGTAGAAATAATTTGGAAGGGACATAAACCAAGGGTCAGCAGACAAACATTAGTGCGAGCTAAGGAAAAAGGAGGTATAAACCTCCCAGACATACGTTTATACCACAAGGCGGCAACACTTGGAGCCCTCAAAGTGTGGTATTACCAACTGGAATCAGTTAAATGGGTGGGAATAGAGCAAATCACGCTGGCTAGGGACAAGTTAAAAAATATAATAACTGACGAAGGAACCCCTAATAAAAAGACACGGAAAAACCACCCATTTGTGTGGATCACGTGGTTAAACTGGCAGAAAATAATTTTAAAAATTAAAATAGATAACAATCAATCTCCATATTCACCTATAGATCTCATTGGTCTCCAAGAACACCAGCAAGCCAAAAACCTAGGATAAAAATTAAAAGAAAAAGGATAACAAGAGTCAATCAGTTGTTTGACGGGAAAGAGATTTTGAGCAGGGAGGAGATAAAAAGCAAAATTGAAGCGAATGTAAATGTGTTTAGCTCCTGCAACTCAAACATGCAATTACCAAAACAAAAAAAGGGGGAAACTATGCAAGATGCCCCACCATGATTGAACGGGTATTATCTGAGAGAACTTCAATGAAAGGGAGGTTGGCACGGATATATAAGGTTTTAAAAGATCTGTGGTATGCCAAAGAGCTTAAATACATACAAAAGTGGGGAAAAGACCTAAATATTGAAATCTCAGAAAGGGAGGAGAAACAAATTATTAATTATATGCACTGTGGCAAAATGGCCTTTGCCCCCACAGACCACCACCCCCCCTTCACAGGAACTGCGAAACAGTTGAATGCATAGGCTGGTGACCAAGCAGATCTGGGACTTCCTCATTCCTGAAATTCCTAAGGAGGGGGGAAGGGCTCTTCCCGGGGCCCTGTTTTAAAAAGTATTTAACTTGTTGATTGTTTTAAACTGTTTTATATTGTTTTATATTGTTTTATTATTGTTGGAAGCCACCCCGAGCTGTTTACAGGAGGGGCAGGGTATAAATGCTTTAAATAAATAAATAAATAAATAACTGAAACAGGTGNCGGAAGGCCTAGAGCGTCACTAGCGTGCTGAAGCCAGCAGCCACAGCAGAGCTGAAGCCGGCCTCTGGACCGCCGCCGCCGCCACCGCCCGGAGCTGAAGGCAAGGTAGGGTGATCCCATGGTGGGCGAGGTAGGGTGATCCCTGGGGTGGGGGTGTGTGTTAAACCACCACCCCACCCCAGGGATCAACAGTACCGGTACACTTAACTGCTGCTGGTGCAGGCTCTGGGTCACCGCCGGCGGCCCCGGCCTGGAGCCCAGGGACTTAGGGGAATTTAAAAAAAAATAAAAAATCCAGGCTGAGCAGGGTGGGTGGGGGGTGTCCCCCCTTCCACCCGCACAGTCTGGGAGGGGGAGGGGGGAGGTTTTGTTTTTTTTCTCCATTGATTTCAATGGGGACAGTTCCCCATTGAAATCAATGGGGAAAAAATGGTACCACTATGCCGGTATTTTGAAATCCAGTACCCGGTATTTGCCCGGATGTCCCACCCCTACACTGGGGGTGTGTGTGCATTATTGGCTGAGCATTAAACGCCTTCTTTGGGCTAGGTGGCCAAGCTTTGCTACTAAGGCAAGGAGAGGGGGGGAAACTCCCTATTTGGCTAGAAGGCAGCAGCTTTGGGACCAAGAGAAGCCTTCCTAGGGCGACTCTGGAGTTTGGCTTCCAACGCAGGGAGGAAACCCTGGGAAAAGAGTGCTGGGAACAAGGAGTGCTCTTGGGAAGCTGTGGGGTTTATAACTTGTGGGGTTCACATGTCCTGAGGGGTGTGAATGCCCTCTGAATTATTATTATTATTATTATTATTATTATAAACATTTATATAGCGCCGGTCATGTACCTGGTGCTGTACAGAACATAGACATATACGCGGTCCCTGCCTGTGGCTTACAATCGAAAAGACAAGGAGAGGGAGACAGGGAGAGGGGACAGTGGGAGACAGGGGAGAAGACAAACAAACATTCAAGCGGATGCGAAGTCTCAGGTACGTGTGCTTGGCTTGGTTACAATCAGGTTGGTTGCAGCAGTCTGCAGAGGAGGGCAGACAGTAAGTATATGGGGAACGACTAGCAGGCATTGGGAAAGGCGGTGAGGAAAAAATGGGACTTGAGGAGGGATTTGAAGGAGCGGAGGGAGGGGGCAAGGCAGATGTGGGCAGGGAGGGAGTTCCAGGCATGAGGGGCAGCAAGGGAGCAGGGTCGAAGGCGGTTAGGTGAGCAGGAGAAACGAGGGAGAGTGAGGGAGGGGACAGAGGAAGAGCGGAGAGCGCGTGCAGGAGTGCGTAGGGAGATTAGGTCCGAGAGGTAAGGGGGAGCTTGGTCGTGGAGTGTTTTGAACGTGAATACCAGGAGTTTAAACAGGATACGTTCAGGAAGGGGGAGCCAGTGAAGAGAGAAGAGGAGAGGCTGCACATGGTCGAAGCGACGGGCAGAGTGAATGACCTTGGCAGCGGAGTTTTGGATTGCGATAAGGGGGGACAGGTGAGAGCGAGGGAGGCCAGCAAGGAGGAGGTTGCAGTAATCGAGGCGAGAGATAACCATGGCATGAACAAGGGTTTTGGCCGAGGAGGTAGAGAGAAAGGGGCGGATCCGAGCAATGTTATGGAGGGCGAATCGGCAGGATTTGGCAACAGAGTCAATGTAAGGTTTAAAAGAGAGGTGCGTGTCAAAGATGAAGCCCAAGCTACGGGCTTGGAGAACAGGATGGATGGTGACTCCATCGATGCAGATGGGCAGGTTAGAGGGAGAGGAAGAGGAGGGAGGAAAAATGAGGAGTTCGGTCTTGGCCATGTTGAGCTTGAGTTGACGTCGGGACATCCAGGCGGAGATATCAGAGAGGCAGTTGACGAGGCGTGAGTGGACAGAAGAGGAGAGAGAGGGGGTAGAAAGATAGAGTTGGGTGTCATCAGCGTAGAGATGATATTGGAATCCGTGGGAGGCAATAATTTTGCCAAGGGACAGGGTGTAAATAGAGAAGAGGAGAGGGCCAAGGACAGAGCCTTGGGGGACCCCAACCGAAAGGGGGAGGGAGGAGGAGTTTGACTCGGGGAGCGAGACTTTAAAGGAGCGGTCAGAGAGGTAGGAGGAGAACCAGTCAAGGACAGAGCCACGGAAGCCCAAAGAGTAAAGCGAGTCCAATAGAAGCAAGTGGTCGACAGTGTCAAAGGCAGCAGAGAGGTCAAGGAGGACAAGAATGGAGTAGAGGCGCTTAGATTTAGCGACAAGTAGATCATTGGTGATCTTGGCCAGGGCAGTTTCAGTAGAGTGGAGGGGGCGGAAGCCGGATTGGAGAGGGTCCAGGGAGGAGTTGGCAGAGAGGAGGTCCAGGCAGCGGGAGTAGACGACACGTTCCAGAAGCTTTGAGGCAAAGGGAAGGAGGGAGACTGGCCGGTAACTAGAGGGGTCAGATGGGTCCAGGGTGGGCTTTTTGAGGATGGGGGAGACAGTGGCATGCTTGAAGGCAGAGGGGAAGGAGCCTGTGGAAAGGGAGAGATTGATGGCATGTAGAAGTGGGGGCGGGGGCAACCGTGGGAGCAATAGAGGTCAGGAGGCGGGAGGGGATTGGGTCAAGGGGGCAGTGCTCACCAGGCACGCTTGCTCACAGGGACAGGCCTGCCTGCGATCTAAAACCAGCATGGGTAAGTCAAAAAAGAAAAGGAATGTGCTCAAGCAATCATCCATGCCATTGCAAAATTTTCCAACCTACCTACCAAGAAGACTAGCCTTAAGTGCAGTGTCTATAAATAAGACAAAGCCCGCACTAGTTCTTCCTTTACCCTCTGGCTGATGCCAGGGGTAATATGGGCTTCAAAGCCCTCTAGAAACATATCCCCCATCATCCAGGTCTCCTGGAGGATAATAAGATCAAAATCCTGTAAGAAATCAACAAATCCCTTGTCAATCACCTTTTCTTTCCACCCCCCAATGTTCCACGGCAAAATTGAAATTTGATCTTTAGAGGCAGGGTGTCATTGGGTTCCAGCAATTGACTCAAGATGCAAATTACACGGGGGCTCAGGAATTTTATCTTCTCTTTGTGGATTCCTATCCTGATCCCTTGGATCAAACTCAGTCAAAGGCAAGACCTCTCTCCGGGGTTAGGATTGCCTCTGAACGAAAGAATGAAATGATAGGTCCAATTTAGGCTAATCACAGTATGTAAATTTTCTGAAGTTGAAGCCACCTGTTCTACATTCCCAGAGAGAGGAGAAACTAAAGCCTTCACACTGGGTAAAAATTCTGCCTGTGGTTCTACAGAAGCAGAAACTAATAACTGATGATTAATAGACTCGCTCAATTTCAATGGTGGTTGTGTCATCCGGGTCTTAATTATACCCTCCTCTTCCAAATAAAAGGGGCCAGTCACTGTATACAAAATCGATCTCGCCAGGGTGTTTTTGATTCTATAAATATCCATACCAAAAGGTTTCAAACTTTTCCTCCTTTTCCATATGCACTTTGTTCTCTCCCAACTTGCAAAATGGACTTCAAATCCCTCATTTATTTTACATGTGGGAACCTGCCTAATCATACAAACAGAATCCAAAGGGAAGGTGATTCCCAAATTATTTGAAAAGAACTCTATTCATTCCCCCACATAAATCAGATTAAGTAGGTAACTTCTCCTTATGGGCAAACAAAAAAGTAAGCCCACCTATGTATATGGGACTCGGGCCAAACTAACAGGGATTCAATAAGGTTCTAACATGAGACAAGCTATCAGGGCTAACATCAGAGTATTCCAAAGGAAAAGGAGTTACAATATAAATCCGAACTGTAATAACTTCCTTAAGGCCCTGATCATCAAGAAGAGGACCTATCAGGTATTCATCTAACTTTATTAGACATGTACTACTTTCCTCTTTATATTCATCCATAGTCAGCCAAGAAGCTTCGTCCCAATTTATAAAAGACATTCCCAAGGAAGTTTCCTGGGCATGTAAAAGCTCTGTTTGGGTTGCAGCATCAGCCACCTTAACTTTACTTTGTTAGAAAGGCTGGAAACCTGAATGCCACAGCTCAAATATTAGCCAAAGCCCTCCCAACAGCGTCCTTAAGTCAAAAATAGGCCCCTTAATATCTATCAACTATCTAAAAATAGCTAAGAAAGAAGAAGAGGCTGAGGAGAGAACCTGTCGAAACGTCCAAACCCTCATCCCTTAATTTACTATTAGGACTTCCAGGATGCATAGAGACTTCCTCAGCCTCACTGCTCATACAATTGTAGTTGGGTTGAATAGTTTCACATTCCACAGTAACAATTAGGTTAGAAAAGAGGGCCTTATATTGCTGCTTTGTTGATCTCAGAGCAGCATTTGACTCAATCAGTAGAGAACATCTGTGGAAAAAACTGGACTCCACCAATATTGATCCTATGCTCTTATATCTAATTATAAGTTTGCATCAGGGGACTACCTTCCATATATGCACGAGTAATCTGGGTCATTTGTCAACTCGTTAGGATGTCTAACGTCCCTTAGACATCCTAAGGGACGCCTTCGTCCCTTCTCACTTGCTGCCCCCCATGCCTGGAACTCCCTCCCAGTCCACATCCGCCTTGCCCCCACCCTTCATACCTTCAAATCTCTCCTTAAAACTCACCTCTTTCGCTCTGCTCTGTCTGACTCTTTATCCTGCTGAGCCACTATTCCTATACCTACGATCTGTTTACCCTTATCCTTGCCACATGGACCTGCCTGCTGTCATTCTCATCGTAACCAAGCCAAGTACGTGCACTTGAGACCTCGCATCTTCATGAATGTTAGACCCCTTGTCTCTCCCTCTGTTCCCCTTCCTATGTCTCTCCCCCAGCTCCTGTCGCTCAGATTGTAAGCCCTAGGGGCAGGGACCGTGTCTATTTTATTACTTTGTAAAGTGCCATGTACACTGCTGGTGCTATATAAATGTTTGTTAATAATAATAATAATAATAATGTCTTGTGGGGTATGTCAGAGCTGTCTCCTTGCGCCATTACTGTTTAATATCTACATAAATGGAATTGTGGATGCCACAAGGGATCTTTCTTTTCACCCGATCAAGGTGGGATCTACTCATGTGTCCATTCTCCTTTATGCGGACAGTACTGTTACTCTCACGTACACTGATCAGGCTCCAATGACTAATGAATAGGTTCAAGGAGTACTGCAAGGAAGAATTATTAGAGATAAATTATGCCAAAACAAAAGTCCTTGTATTTGGTAAGGCCCCAGGAAGGCATACGTGGACCATGAAATCTAATATTATAAAACAGGTCAGTCAGTCACTTGGTCTTCTCAGTATGAGTATATAAAGAATACTGCCTCTACCACGAATAAGGGGAAACTTAGTTTTTATTATTCCCACAGAGGTAGATTAATTCCCCCAGCCATCAAGATCTATCATGCAAAAGTTATTTCACAGATGTTGTACGGGACTCCAATCTGGGTGAAAGATTTGGGGGTAGCTAAGTTGGAAACAATTCAAACCAAGTTTCTCCGTTCTCTTTTACATCTTCCTCGAAATACACCAGTGGTGTTATTGAGGACGTAGGCCTCTCTCTGGCCAATCGCATCCCTGATTAAAATCAGAATTAAGTATTGGCTACGGCTTGCTTTAGGCAATCAGGACATCTTTGCTGCCTTAACTTTAAATATGACATCTTGGGGCGATTGGGCCAGGGGCATGGCTTCATTACTTTCTCAATTGGGTTTCTCAGGGGAATATCTACTTCTAATGGGCTATTCTGTGGCTTTTACTTGGGTGAAGCAGCGCCTGATGGATCAGGAAAAACAATCTGAGACTGCTTTGAAGACGACTCAAAAGATAGCACCACTATATGGGAGGCTGACTTTAGTGTAGGATTTATTCTATCTGAACTTCCTAACAGTTTGGAAATATCGTTACGTATTCACCTTGGCAAGGTTGGGCCAGTTCCCTTCCGCGGTAACCCAAGGATCCTGGGTATCCCTTATGACCAAAGATGGTGTATACTCTGCTCCTCAGGGCCAGTCAAAACTCTTTTGCATATTTTTTTTTACTGTAATCTGTATGCTGATCTGCTCCTGGAATTGGTGAATTCTATCCTGTTGTCTGTGCCACCACTTTCCCAACAGGATGCCCTCCTGGCTTTATTGCAGAGGTGTGATCCTGTAATTACTTTACAGGTGCCTACATTCTTGACTACTGTGATGAGAATTAGATCTGATGTATGCACCGAGACTCCCCCTTCTTAATTATTATGTTTTATACATTATAATTTTGTTTTGCATGTATCTATGTATTTTGTCATGGCTATAGCTGAAACAATAAATTGATTTGGATTTGGAAAATAATGGCCAAGGCTGGATTTATTTATTTTATTTTATTGTGATGAGTCTTTTATTATTTTTTTGTGTAAAGTCTACAACTTTTTAAAGCCAACCACAACCAAAAACGTATCAAAGAAAATAGCCTGCAGCTTGCACAGGCTCATCATCCCAGATATACACGTTGGGGATTGCCAATAAACTATAAAAGTCCACAACGACCCTGAATAAACCAAGCATATTAAAATGAGGGTGTCAATAATAAACTAACAAAACACATATGTAGAGAGAAAAGAAATGGAAGATGAAGCAAGACTGCCATACTGGGTCAGACCAATGGTCCATCAAGCCCAGCATCCTGTCTCTAACAGTGGCCAATCTCTGTCTCTTGGGAGAAGTACCCAACAGGTCAGAATGGGCAATCCATTCCCTGTTGTTCCAGCCCCCAACAGTAAGAAGTTAGGTTCCCAAAACCTACTTGGCTAATAGTGGACCTGTCCTCCAAGAACTTATCAAATCCCTTTACAATTAGCTACACTATTGGCTGTGATCACTTCCTCTGGTGGTAAGTTTCACAATTTAATTGTACGCTGAGTGAAAAAATACTTTCTCTTATTTGTTTTAAATCCACAGCCAGTTAGTTTAATGGAGAGTCCCCTTGTTCTAGTACTGTTAGAGAGGGTAAATAACCACTCCCTATTTATGTGTTCCACACCACTCATGATTTTATAAACTTTTATCATACCCCCTCTCAGTCATCTCTTCTCTAAGCTGAAGAGCCCTAACCCATCAAGCCTCTCTTCATATGGAAGCTGTTCCATACCCTTGATAATTTTTGTTGCCCTTCTCTGTACCTTTTCTAGTTCTACTATGGCTTTTTTGAAAAGGGGCGACCAGAACTACACAGAATACTCCAGGTGCGGTCATACCATAAATCTATATAGAGGCATTACGATATTTTCAGTTTTATTCTCTATCCCTTTCCAAATAATTCCTAATATTCTGTTTGCTTTTTTGACTGCTGCCGTACACTGAGCTGAGGATTTCAGTGAATTGTCCACAATGACGCCAAGATCCTTTTCCTGAGTGGTAACTCCTAATTTGGAACCCAGCATTGTATACATATAGTTTGGGTTAATTTTCCCTATGTGCATCACTTAGCACTTGTCTACATTAAATTTCACCTGCATTTGGATGCCACAAAGAGAGAGAGAGAGAGAAAATGTGTGCGCGTTTATTCAAGTGTGTTCAAAATGGAGTTAAAATCTCTTCTTCACACTCATCACTGGCTGTTTTTTAAAATAGGGACTGGGATATCAGGAAACAGAGGTAACTGGTATTAATGAGCAACTTTGAAAATATAGGCTTAAGTGATTTGCCCAAAGTCAATTAGTCTGTCTTTCCAATTCATTCATTGGGTTCTGGCTGTGGTGCCATACACACTCACCTATTTTGCATAGTATGTTCACTGTGTGATATGTCTTATATGTCAGTCATCTCCAGTACTCCTTGTTACCATGACTTTCAATCATCTCTGCCATTACAGATCACTACTTGACACCCCCCACGCAAATGGCACCTAAGAAGAAAATCCCAAAAAAGAGCAAGGTAGAGAAGAGCAAGGTTCCTTTTGCTACTGTGGAGGTGGAGGACACTTCACTTGACATTGATCACCTTAACCATCTCAACAGCCTGTATGAAAATGGCTCCAATGGGTTCCGCTGCACAGCCACAGAGGTCAACAACCCAAGCCATGGAGCCGGCCTCCTGGAGCAGATGAGCCACATGCGCCAGGAACACTTCCTCTGTGACCTCATCATTGCCACCAAAACCAAGTCTTTTGAAGTCCACAAACTGGTCATGGCCTCCAGCAGCGAGTATTTCCATGGCCTGCTGAAAAGAGATGCCCACCTTCAACGAATGGACCTCAGTGATGTCTCCCCTTTGGGGCTGACCACCATCATCACCTATGCCTACACTGGGAAGCTGAGTCTCTCCCTGTATACCATTGGCAGCATAATCTCCACTGCTAGTCGTCTGCAGATGCCTGCCCTGCTCAATATGTGCAGCAACTTTCTAGTCCAAGAGATGAACGTGGAGAACTGCATGTACGTTGCCAACATCTCAGAGACATACAACCTCAACCAGGCCAAGGACTCTGCCAGGAAGTTCATCCAGGAAAACTTCCTGGAGTTCTCAGAGACCGAGCAGTTCATGAAACTGACCTTTGACCAGTTCAATGAACTGTTGATGGATGACAGCCTGCAGCTCCCCAGCGAGGTTGTAGCCTTCCAGATTGCCATGAAATGGCTCGAGTTTGACTCCAAGAGAGTCATGCATGCAGCCAACCTCCTTGGCAACATAAGGTTTGGCACGATACCAGCTCATGATTTGGTCAACCACGTGCAACCTGTACCACGCATGATGCAAGACCCTGAGTGTCACAGGCTGCTGGTGGATGCTATGAATTACCACCTGCTCCCTTATCAACAAAACACTCTCCAGTCCAGGAGAACCAAGATACGTGGAGGCCACAGAGTGCTTGTCACAATTGGGGGCCGTCCAGCTTTGATGGAGAAAGCTCTCAGCAGAGACATCAACTACAGGGACCCAGAAGGAAATTGGAACAAGCTGGCAGAGATGCCAGCCAAAAGCTTTAACCAGTGCGTTGTCGTGATGGATGGGTTCCTTTACATGGCAGGAGGGGAAGATCAAAATGATGCCCATAACCAGGCAAAGCATGCAGTCAGCAGTCTGTGCAGGTAAGTGCTATACAGCGTTATCTTTGGGGCAAGAGTGTCCCTTTGGAGGCGGTATTGAAAATCAGTGTCCAGAGTAGGAGTGTAGTGACATCATACATTAGGGTTTGAACCTGGGAAGCATTAACACTCATATACACAGGGTTTATTCCGGACACACACACAGTTAATTCCAGACACACTTTATGTTCCCTTTCTTTATTCCACCCATGCGTTATGACCCTCCTACATCCAGACACCTAATTCAGACAAACACAGTATGCCTCCTGAGTTATCCAGATATGGGAGATTCTGCTGTATATTTGATCACCTTTTCACACCATTTAAGTGGCGGTGGCAGCTGCTGCTGCTGCTTCTTCTTCTTCAGAAGGCTCCCATTAAACCTCTCAGGGACAGTGGGGACTTTGTAGGTAGGATTAGTAATTGAGAATAAATGTAACCAAGGCAACACTAAATTCAGCATTTTGTTTAAAATGCAGGAATAAAGTTGGGACTAGCATTCAGAGTAAAGAACAGCAATACTGTACAAAGCTGACTCGGCTGATAAATCAGCTTTTCAGGATTCAGAATTTCCTGAGTAGTGTTGCCAGTCTCTTGGTTTTAATCCAAAGTCTCCATGTTCCAGGTGAAGCCCTGATTTTTCTGGGTCATCACATGTTGCCTGGATAATCTGGAGAAATCAGACACTGGGTGAGAGAGTGGGTAGTGTCAGAAAGGAGGTTGGGCAAAGGGGCTGCCCTATCATATCTGATTTGGCCCTGCTACCTTCAGGCCAACTAAGGCTGCCTCCTCTCATGGTTTTGACTGTGACACTCATAGGCCAAAATGGGAATGCCAGGGTCAAAAACACAAGAGGTGGCAACCTTAGCAGCAACTCTGTTTCTGAGTGGCATGAATTTCACTGGCCTGCATATGATCCTTAAGGAACAGGTCACAAAATCATCCTACGGTTAAGTACAGTTGCTAGTTTCTGCTTAGGGCCCAAGTCAATGTAACAATCTTTATTTTTATATAGCACTCCCCGGCATGGCACTTTACATATAACTAATAAACACAACTTTTAAGCCTCACAACAACCCTGTGAGGTAGGTTAGGCTGAGGGAATATTGTGACTGACCTAGAGTCACCCAGTGAGTTTCTGGCTAAGGCTAGACTTGAACCGGGGGAGGGGGGCATTTGGTCCCAATCTCCTGGTCCAAGAACTGCACATTTAGCCACAGTGCGTTCATGTTGCCAGATGTGATGGGACCCAGGACTAGAAAAGCAAGGGCATCTCAGATCAGGACTCCAAGACACAGCTGACAAGAAGGTTACTCAGAACCTGCCTGCAGCTGGTCTTATTAATTATTATTATTATTAACAAACATTTATATAGTGCCAGCAGTGTACCTGGCACTTTACAAAGTAATAAAATAGACACAGTCCCTGCCCCTAGGGCTTACAATCTGAGAGACAGGAGCTGGGGGAGAGACTTAGGAAGGGGAACAGAGGGAGAGACAAGGGGTCTAACATTCATGAAGATGCGAGGTCTCAAGTGCACGTACTTGGCTTGGTTACGATGAGAATGACAGCAGGCAGGTCCATGTTGCAAGGATAAGGGTAAACAGATCATAGGTATAGGAATAGTGGCTCAGCAGGATAAAGAGTCAGACAGAGCAGAGCGAAAGAGGTGAGTTTTAAGGAGAGATTTGAAGGTATGAAGGGAGGGGGCAAGGTGGATGTGGACAGGGAGGGAGTTCCAGGCATGGGGGGCAGCAAGTGAGAAGAGACGAAGGCGCTTAGGGGAGCAGGGAAGGCGTGGAAGGGTGAGAGAAGGGACAGAGGAGGAGCAAAGTGCACGGGCTGGAGTATGGAGGGCGATAAGTGCAGAGTGGTAGGGGGGAGCAAGGTTGTGAAGAGCTTTATAGGTGAAGACTAGGAGCTTGTGCAGGATTCGTTCAGGAAGGGGAAGCCAGTGAAGCGAAGAGAGGAGGGGCTGCACATGGTCGAAGTGACTGGCGAGGTAGATGACCCTGGCAGCAGAGTGTTGGACAGAGATGAGGGGAGAAAGGTGAGACCGGGGAAGGCCAGTGAGAAGGAGGTTACAGTAATCGAGGCGAGAGATGACCAGAGCATGAACAAGAGTTTTGGCAGATGAGACAGAGAGAAAAGGGTGAATCTTAGCAATGTTATGGAGGGAGAAGCAACAGGATTTAGCAACAGAGTCAATGTAGGGTTTAAAAGAAAGGGGAGAGCCAAAGATGAAGCCTAGGCTACGGGCTTGGGGGACAGGCAGGATGGTGACTCCATCAATAATTATTGACAGTGAGGAAGGAGAGGAAGGATGAGGGGGGAAGATAAGGAGTTCAGTTTTAGCCATGTTGAGTTTGAGTTGACGTTGAGACATCCAGGTAGATATGTCATAGAGACAGTTGATGAGACGAGCTTGAACAGAGGGAGAGAGAGAGGGAGTAGAGAGATAGAGTTGAGTCATCAGCATAGAGGTGGTATTGGAAGCCATAGGAGGCAATGAGTTTGCCTAAGGATGAGGTATAGATCGAGAAGAGGAGACTATTCCACCACTATTAAAGGTTAATAATGTTCAAGACAGACCTGCCCCTTGCATTTTTCCTGCCTCAAACAGCAGGTCTCCTCCTTTCTATTTTGAGCTCATATCTTATTCAGCCTTTCTGGCACAGTGTTTACCCCATGGATAGCTTTTCAGACACTGTAACTGCAGCCCCATCTGACACTCAGGAATGTGCCTTATGGCATGTGCCTCAGTCCTAGGTCAGAGGGGCAAGAGAGGACTCCAGGCCTTTGCTGGTCTTGACCGCCCTGCACTTGAGCTCATGCTGCTGGAATTATGCAATGTTGCCTAAGACATGCAGCAAGTCTGCGAACTCCTGGGATGAGACAGAGCCATTCAAATTGGCAGATGGGAAAGACCACACCTTTCCAAACCAGAGAGGTGACTGTCCCAGGCCCTGCTCTTTCTGGGGGCCCCACAGTGTCCCCCGTTTTCACAAAGGTAGGTTGTAGGGGCCCAAACACAACCACCTTTAACACCTCATGGAAGGTGCCCCCAAGGGGGTGGGGGCCACTAGGGACCCCGCATTTTATCTTTGCCCTGGGCCCTGTAAAGTTTATGATTTTATTTATTATTTATTTATGTATTGACATTTGTACCACACCCTTCCCTAAAGGCTCAGGGTGGCTTACAATTTAAAAAATATATAATTAAAAAACATTAAAATACAATTTACAGGGGGAAAAAAAAAACTACCCGCACCAAACCGCCAACAGCCTCCCACCTAATCCCTATCCCCGCCTTCCCCAACACCCCCTACTCTCCAGTCTTCCTACCTCAACCCTACCACTCAGTCCCAGCCACCCATATCCCTGCCAACCAAATGCCTGGCCAAACAAGGTCTTATATTTCCTCTGGAAAATGAGCAGGCTCGGGTTCGGGCTCAGACAAACCTCTACAGGGAGGGAGTTCCAGAACTGTGGAGCAGCCACCGAGAATGCCTCTCTGCGTGTCCTTGTGATAAAAACTTTATGGACAGTTGGTACCCACAAGAGGACACCCTCGGCCAGCCTCAGAGACCGCAATGGAACATAAGGGAAGAGGCAGCCTTAGAAATACCTGGGGCCCAAGCTGTGTAGGGCTTTATAGGTTAAAACCAGGACCTGGGTTTTTTTTAAGGCCCATGGATCCAGACCCTGCCCTCTGAGAGCTCAAGGAACAAGAGTGAAGATGAAAGCATGCTGCCAAGGACAGGGATGGATCCATGGAACAGATCCATGATCTGACCCTTCCCTTCTTTCCCCCCATCCTGAGCAGCACATCTCTTAAGCATGCCTGCCCACAACTGCTATCTGGCCAGTGCAGCTTACACTAACTTTCAGGGTGACCCACAGGAAGGAAAGTTTCCCCACTCCTCCCTTAAGGCCTTGCTGTCTGCAAGCAGGGTTGCTCTTGAGCCATTTAAATATATTATTAATTATACTTGGCTTAATTAAACTGGATTAAGGACTCATGTGAACAGTCATAAGAAACACCCCTGGGCAAGCTCAGTTTTGTGGGAACCCCATACTTGGGGTGAGAAGCCCCATTTTACTTACCATCCCTGGTGGCTGTGGCTGCAGAGTGGGCTCCGGGTGGTGCTGTTTGGCTTGGCTGGAGAGGATACCTGCAGGGGGAATTAGAACTGGTGAGTGGC
>QEPC01002244.1:3846-24834 GCA_003113815.1 Sphenodon punctatus | reverse complement strand
CCCGGGCCTTTGGGGAGGGGGGTGGGTAGTTGAGTTTTATTCCCCTATCCCAAGCAATTTATATCCCAGGCCCTGTTTATATGTCATTTTAATGTTTATATGGTATTTTAAGTGTTTGGATTGTTTTAAATTGTATTTTATTGTTGGAAGCCGCCCCGAGCTGTGTTCAGGAGGGGCGGGATACCAATTTAATAAATAAATAAAATAAATAAATAAATATGGTTTAGGTTGGGGTCTCTCCAGATTTTGACCCATAATCTCCAGGGGAAGCTATGTTTCTCTGGGTCAGCCAGGGGTGCTTGTAGTTAACCTGGAGAACTGGGGTTTTCAGGGGTGGAGACATGTCAGAAAGAGGACAAGCGGACATAGAAACGTCCCCACCCCACCCCCTTTCCAGAGCGATGTACACTCTGCAATCACAGCATTCCACAAGGGCAAGGCCACATTAGGAAAGCAGTGAGGTAACGCCTTTGCCCCACCCCCTTTTCTGCCATGGCCCTGCCCCTTGCAGGTTTCCTCTACAAGGGAGGTGGTAAACCTACATACAGTAAGAAGTAGTCTCTGCCCTAAAGAGCTTACAGTTTAAATAGGCAAAGTGTTGACTGGGACGGGAAAGGAGGTGAATGGACTTCCCAATGGTCGCATGGCAGGTTAGTAGCAGAGACAGGGATAGATGGTGCATCTCCTGAGTGTGTTCAGTCCAGAGCTCTAACCCCTGACCCTGGCTGTGTCATGTGAAGGCCTCAGTGATGGCTTTTTCTTCTCTGTGCAGATACGATCCCCGTTTCAACACCTGGCTGCACCTGGCTAGCATGCTGCACAAGAGGACCCACTTCAGTCTCAGTGCCTACAACGGGCTGCTCTATGCCATTGGGGGACGCAACACTGAGGGGGCCCTGGCCTCCACTGAGTGCTACGTCCCATCCACCAACAGCTGGCAAGCCAAGGCAGGAATGGAGATCCCACGCTGCTGCCACGCCAGCACAGTCATCGATGGCAAGATCCTGGTGACCGGGGGTTATGTGAACAAGGTGTATTCGCGCACCGTGTGCAACTACGAGCCAAGCACCGACACCTGGCACAACCGAGCTGGACTCAGCACACCCAGGGGCTGGCACTGTGCGGCCACCATAGCGGACCGGGCCTATGTGCTGGGGGGAAGCCAACTGGGCCCCCGAGGGGAGCGAGTGGATGTGATCGCTGTGGAGTGCTACAATCCCTACACAGGCCAGTGGAGCTACATGGCCCCTCTTCCCGCTGGAGTGAGCACGGCTGGGGTGACCATCCTCAATGGGCGCATCGTCCTCATTGGGGGCTGGAATGAAAGCGGGAAGAAATATCAGAAGTGCATCCAGGCCTACAACCCCGACCAGAACGAATGGACAGAGGAGGAGGAGCTCCCTGAGGCCACTGTGGGGGTGTCCTGCTGCACCATCACCCTCCCCTACCCCAACAGCAGAGGCTCCAGGACAAGTTCAGCAGCCTCAGCAGCCATCAGCATTTAAGGAGGGACAGCAGGGGAAGCATCTCCACCCGCATGGAGTTCAGACCCTGCCTCAAACTGCAGGGTGGCTGGGATCTGGAGGCAGCCAAAGGATTGGGAAGCAAAGGGTTGCTTCAGAGCATTAAGGGGTCCTACACAGAGGGACAACTTAGTGGTCATCAGAGCAGCATCCAGGGAGCTTTGGAGTCTTTAAGGGCTACATAGTGTAAAGTGTGAATGGGGGAATTTCCAGTCCGTAGCGGCTTATATTTGGACCCTTTTCAATTCCTGGATCTGGCCCCAGGACCAAGTTTAGAATATGTGGGGCCCATGGTGAAAAACTATGGGAGCCTCCATGGCCCCACTCTCTTTGGCATTTGGTACCCTAGTGCTTACTTATGAACACACAGTGCCATACAATTAAAAAAACCCACATCAATAGTACAATGTGCAAGTGAAACCAGAGTTGAGGCAGCAGGATGGCAGGTCACACACACAATCACATTAACATTCATTCTCTCTCACACGTACGCACACAGGCTTCCTCTTGTCCCTGTCACCACACATTGGGGGGGGGGGGGCACAGCTCCCTCCAGCAACCCAATTGCACCATGGGAAGAGGGGGAGCAACTGCAGCAGCAGCTGAGGCCAGCCCCAAGCATGGAGAGGAGAGGAAGCAGCATGGTCAAGGTGGGAGCCCAGCAGCCTGTAGTGAGGGGTGGGTCTAGCACTAAGGAAGCAGCCACAGCTCCCCACTGGGCCCTAAAGACCATTACATTTGGGGTCCTGAAGGGTGGGAGTCCTGCCACCAGTCCACTGCTCTGGAAAGTCAGGTGGGGAGGGTGGAAGTACAGGAAAGCACAGGAACTGGGGCCATGGCCCCTGCCTAAGGCTGGCCCTATGTGGTTCATGGATCCAGTTCCTACTCTCAAGCCTTTGAAAGTGTGTGCTCAGGAGAAGGAACTGGATATAAGGGCAGGCATTCAAGGACAGGGGATAGATTCATGGCACAGCTCCTTGAGCTTGACTGCCTCTTCCTTCCCCACACCCCTTAAACACCCAACTCCAATCCAGCCCATGGAGCTTGTACTAACTTTCAGATTCCCCACTCCTGTTCTAGAGCATAAAGATGGGGCATGGAGCCTAGGATCACCTGCATGTTTGTTGCAGCTAGGAAGCTGACAACCCCCCATTAACAAGTCACTGACCCTTTTAAAATGGGACCCAAACACAGGAAAGGACATTGGAGGATTTGCTCATATGTGAAGCACCATCGCAGACCTACATAGAAAAGGAAAGGAGACAAGTGAAATCCCTCCCAGAAATGAGGCCACCGTATCCAGCTCAGAAGGAGCCCAAGTGATAATCCTAGGAAATGGCTGAGATTTCAAGGCTGAGGGGTTTTACATTTGATTTCAAACAGACCAGATTGACATTCCCACAGATCAGGTGGAGAGAGTTTACCCTGACAAATTAATGGCGGGAACTTAGACACTTCCCCTATGGCCAAATCCCCACACAGAATGACAGAGCAGCTCTAGCCGAGGCAAGTGCTGTGGGGCATTATGCACTGCAATGGGTTGAGAGCTCCTTCTTCCTGTTCTAATACCCAAGGTGATTTCGCCCTCTCGCACTTCTTTTTGTGAGGCTCTTAACCCCCCTTCCCAAACTGCCTAGTCACCAGGATGCACAGCAAACTGCCATGCAGCAAGATAACCTCACAGTCAGGTAAACCCACAAGCTCTGGGACCGGTTTTCACACAGAGGAGTGGGGCCCATGTCGGAAAAGGGGTGGGGCAGAGGGGCTTTGAATCCCTTTTTGAAGTAATTCCACCCCTTACAGAGTATCGACATTGTGACACTCCATAGAGAAAACCATTTCAAAAAGTGGGCAGAAAACTCCCTGCAAACTGCTCCCTTCTGATGTGGCCGACCATGCCCTGCTGCTTCCTCCAGAAACTCTGATTTCTCCAGGTTACCAGGGGCACCCCTAGTTTACCTGAAGAAATGAGGGTTTCCTTTTGAGCCCAGAGACTCTGGGTCAAGGCCTGGGGAGGTGGCAACCCTATCTGAAGCAGATGGATTGGTGCATCGTTGCCCTGTGGCTTCTTGGGTGCTTCTGGAATCGGCTGGTGTTGGCGATAAGATACTGGGCTAAGTAGCCCACTAGCCTGATCCACTTCTTATGCTTATGTGTAATCACTGGTTCCGATGACAAATGGGAAAGAAATTGGGGTGGGCTGCTTGAGTGTGATGTGAACTTCAGAGGTGTCAGAGGGATACAGCTGTCACTAGAAAGGGAACATTAATATCCAACCTCAAAGACTCTACATTAGCTGTTCACTTCCTGAGGTGAATCAAGGTAGCACGCAGCCTTCTGCAGGGGAGGTTCTTTCCTGGCCTGCAGCGCTGGATCTGGTGGCAGACTGAATATCCCAGCATGCTTATAGAAGTCAGTGTTCCTCCGCGTACAGTGGATCAGCTCCATTCTGAATTCCGCATTACAATTTCAAACCAAAGGGGCCTTGAATTTAAAATCACCTGCCAACATCTGGAAGCTTCAAGGCCAAATCCCACTTGAAGTGCATGACATTTTCCTTCATGCAGCCTATGGCTAAGGTTTGAAGGGAGATGAAATCTGCAAGGCCCATAGAGAAGAAGGGGTCAGAAAGATCTGTCATCAATAGGGCTGCCACCTCTTGCCATTTGATCAGAGACTCCCATAGGCCAAAATGGGAGGCTTAGGGTCAAACTGCAAAAAGTGGCAATGTTAGTCATCAATCTAACTTACCAAACTTTATTTAAGTAGGCAAACGGGGTGGGGAGGGGGGACAAAAACAGGAACACACACACACACACACAGGTTTTGGAATGGGGGGAGGGGAAGTATAATTAAATACAGCAGCACATCTTTCCACTATTAGACACCATAATAGCCTAGTCACAAACAGGCAAAGCCCCTTGGGGGCTCTCTGTAATCAGGACTTCTCAGGGGCAGACACACTGCTAGCGCTGTCAATACCAAACAAAAACAAGGGGATAAACCAAGGAAATGCCCACCAGATACATAAAATATAGTATTTAATATAATCACACCAATTTTATACAATCAGCTGAAAAGGTCAACATCAATCATAATATGTATATACTATCAATCATAATGCTTTTATCTCATTTGTACAATAGTATTTGCTCCAGGCTTAACATGATATCAACAATTAAACCCCAATGGGAGTAATAATATCTCCCTGTGTTGTACACAGCTATGTTTCAGAACCAGATATCTGCTCTTCCTCAGCAACACATTTTTCTCAAAGGGGCTGTTCTTATTGGTTGGTCTTTAAAACCTAAACAGTCTGAAAAAATATATAATGGTTACTATTCATTTGAACAAGCCAATACCATATTCCTCAAGGACACATTAGATAAATATCATTCTCACCTTCTCATTTCCATATCTTGCAAACACCACATCCAAAAGTACCTGGAAGGAAAATGAACTATATCTTGCAAGAATTGGAGAGGAAAAGGACTGTAAGGTACTTTTGGAAATGCTGTTTGCAAGATATGGAAAGGAGAAGGAATGTAAGGTACCTATAGATTGGTTCAAAGGTATATGGTATGTAGAGGCTTTGATATAATGGGGCATTTTGACACTTGTTACAGCTATATTGGACTATTGATGAATTACACCTGATTTGAAATGAGGCTTATATAAGTCAGCTTGATAAAGGAAGATACAAGTTGTGCTGGGTCATTTTGTCTGACGTACTCTTCTGTGTAACACTGCCACGTTTCTGGGAGCTGATTTTATTTGGTAGGTCTGTATACAAGTTTGAGCCTTCCTCTGTGTGTGGACAACTGGACACTATATTAATTGCTTTAATGTTCCCTTACAGATATACACACAGACAGAGTAATGAAGTGTATTCGTATGAAGTCTGTGAGGTGAGAATTATATCTACTGTGTCCTTGAGGTATATGGTATTGGCTTCTTCAGATTAATAGTAACTATTATATATTTTTTCAGACTGTTTAGGTTTTAAAGACCAACCAATAAGAACAGCCCCTTTGAGAAAAATGTGTTGCTGAGGAAGAGCAGATATCTGGTTCTGAAACATAGCTGTGTACAACATAGGGAGATATTATTACTCCCAGTGGGGTTTAATTGTTGATATCATGTTAAGCCTGGAGCAAATACTATTGTACAAATGATAAAAGCATTATGATTGATATTATATACATATTATGATTGATGACCTTTTCAGCTGATTGGATAAAGTTAGTGTGATTATATTAAATACTATATTGTTTTTATGTATCTGGTAGGCATTTCCTTGGTTATCTGGACCCCTTTCAGTCAGGATTTAGTCTGGGATATGGCACAGAGACTGCACTTGTGGCTTTAGTGGATGATCTGCACCGGGAAATGGACCGGGGTTGTTCAACCCTGTTAGTTCTATTAGATCTTTTGGCTGCATTTGATACAGTTGATCACGGGATGTTGGTGACGTAACTGCGGGACTGCACAGGGGTGAGCGGGACTGTTCTTGAATGGTTCCGCTCTTTCCTGACCGGTAGAGCTCAGCGAGTGGTTCACGGGGAGTCTTTTTCATCATACCAAGACTTCTCATGTGGAGTCCCACAGGGTTCAGTTTTGTCTCCTCTTCTGTTCAACGTATACATGCAGCCACTCGGTAATGTGATCAGGAGGTTCGGTGTGCGGTGTCATCAATATGCAGATGACTCCCAGCTGTATCTCTCTTTTTCAACAGACCCAGGCCCTGCAGTCTCGGTGCTTACTCGGTGTTTGACAGCTATGGGGGACTGGATGAGGATTAACCGGGGTCTGCCCTCCATTGGTACCCCCGGTACGGAGTCTGAGGGTGCTCGACACGCAGCTCCCCCTGGATGCCACGGTGGAGATTGTGGCGAGGAGCACCTTTTGCCAATTACATCTGGTGTGATGGCTTCGGCCATTTGCCTCAGGCTCTGACCTGGCCACCATCATCCATTTCCTCACCTCCAGATTGGACTATTGTAACGCGCTCTATGTGGGGCTACCCATGGTGACGGTTCAGAAACTGCAGCTGGTGCAGAATGCGGTGGCCCATCTTCTAATAGGACTGGGTCACCGGGAGTATATTACACCAGTGCTCCGTTCTCTGCACTGGCTGACAGTGGTTTTCCGGGCCCAATTAAAGGTGTTGGTTTTGGCCTATAAAACCCTAAATGGCCTAGGCCCTACCTATCTGCGGGACTGCCTCACTGCCTGGGTGCTGGACCGACCCCTGCGGTCATCTGGGGGTGCCCTGCTCGAGGTCCGCTGAGTCTTCCAGGGGGCCATGCAGGGGAGGGCATTCTTGGTGGTCGCACCATGGCTGTGGACCTCCCTTCCGGTGGTGGTCCGTTTGGCCCTCGATCGCCCCTCTTTTCGGAGAAGTTGTAAGACCTGGCTGTTCTGCCAGGCATTTGGCGGGGGAGATGGGCGAGGCGGTGGGTTGTTGGGCAGGGTTATTTTTCTTTTTGTCCTCCTTGTAGTTGTATTTAAATTGTTTCCATGTTTGTTTTGCAAATTGTAAGCCACGCTGAGCTGCCTGTGGCAGGAGGGGCAGGGTAGCAAAATTCTAAAAAAAAATTAAATTTTTTTTCCCCTGAACTCCCATTAAAACAGCATCCCAAACCCTCTCGCTGCCTGCCCACGTTTATTTATTTAGGGATATTTTTATCCCGCACCCTCCTGCAAAACAGCAGCTCAGGGCAACCAATGAATAGGTCTTACATTGTCAGGAAAATGCTCAGGCTGTGGTGCATCGCCATGGAGAACCCTAGCCCCACCAGCTGAAGAGCTGTCAGCCTCTTGCAGAACTCCCTAGCTTCTCCTCTCTTGCTAGACCCCAACAACCCAGGACAAGACTTCCCTGGGCCCTCTGCAGCTTTCTCTGCTCCTGAGTCAGTCAGCCATTCCAGCGGACTGTACTGCAGTCCTTCCCAGAGTCTCATCTTGCGACCACTCAGGGCAGCATGAAAATCCAGAGCTTCATTCTGCCATTACTTAGTAAAATCTATTTAATCCATTAAGGTCTGGGGTAAAGCCAAGATTTCTAAAAACATCCTTGCCCAATCAAGGCAAGTTCTGAGCTTGGAGGAGAAGAGTTTTGTGGACTCTGCCACAGAATGCCTTTAAAACTTCTGAAACTTTATTTAACTACAAAACACCAAATATGAAGGCAAGATGACACTGAAGCAAGTAGAAAAAAAGCAATCATATCACCAGTTTGTTTCCAATATATACTGAACCAGGGCTGGGTAGAAAAAAGGAAAAAACCAAAACCCACAGCTTAAAAATAAAGCCCCCCCCCCGAAGGAAGAACTGGAACAATTCTGTTAAGGGAATAACAAAAGAAATGGGAAACTTAAAACAGTAGTTACACTTTTCATATCATCCTCAAGAAAGGGTGCTTTCTACAAGCACTATCACCATTTACATGTCGTACCAAAGGAAAAACTATATTTTTGTTGTTAATAATCTCCAGAGACATGTGTTGCTAGACTACAGGGTAATTAGAAGAGCTGTAGGTAAATCAAAAACATCCCCACCCTCACCCCCAATCACTGCAATAAGAACATGCATTTGTATAAATCTTAAGCAGCAAATTCTGTCTTGGACACATTCGCACAGAGCATGCAAAGTCTACCCAGAGCCCTAACGTTTGTAGAGTCAAGGTAATAGGCTGCTTTTGTGCCAGATCCTACGGTTAACTGGAAATCAAAGAAAGCTTGGGATGCAGAAATTAAAGAAGAGGCTACTTTGGTAGAAATGTTTGGTAGAAAAATGATAGAATTTCACAGGGTAAAGATTTGTGTTAGGGAATGAGATGGCCTGTACATCATGAATACATTTCAGAAACTAGCATAAGACTGCAAGGATGTGACTTAATATCTAGCCCAGTGATTCTAAACTTTTGCCCTTTGAGATGCAAGTATAATCCCATGACCCGAGACAGCAACATAGACCATGCAAGATATATGAAATATCAGAGATGCTGCAAACCCCACTTGGCGTCCAGACCTGCAGTCTGGGAACCTGTGCTTTATATTACAGGCAGAATTCACCTTGTTCCTACCATAAATGCAACAATACAGCCACCCTTTAAAACAGCAGCTCTCAGATTGGGAAGCAGGCCACTGGGGGTGGGGGCTGAGCAATCTCCTGCTATATAGTTACCACAGCAGAGAAACAAAGTAGAAGAACAAAAAGTTGTGCTTTCTGCTCTTTCCCCCCTTAACAAGCACTTTAGTGACTGGCCTACATGGGTGTCCAAGCACAGAACAGAAATGATAATAAGGGCATGACACACAAGAGAGCTGGGAAGAGACTTATTCCCTGCTCTCAGTCCCATGATGCAGATCAAGACTGCAAAACATTAACGTGCCTGTCACGTGCCATGAGTCGGGATCCATCAGTTTCAGGAGCTAGTCTTACAAAAATAACCAAATGTAAGATCAGTGCCAGCTCCTTTATTAAGCCTTGGATACTACTACTACAAATCATTTTTCTAGCACTACTAGATGTACACAGCACTTTACAGTCACTGATTTTCAGAGACATGTCCCTGCCCAGTGGGTTTACAATCTAACTTAGACAAGGATTAGGGGAACACACAGGGGAAAGACACACACTTATTCCCATTTTACAGATGGGGAACTGAGGCTGAGAAGCTGTGACTTGCTCAAGACCACTCAGTGAGTTCATGGTTAGGGTGGGATTTGATCTCTGGCTTTCCAGATCCAAGTCCAGCACCTTATCTACTACACTACACTGGCTCTCATCTCTACTGCACTGACAGTCATATTGATATACATACTCACTTGGCACAATGCACCAGGTCCATTAAAGGCCCATTCACACAACACATTTAGAGTGAGTCCTCACCACTTCCTGTACAATAGTTCTCTCCCTGTCACCTGATGGACAGGATAGGCCATTAAGTGCAGAGAAATCCACTGAGTGCACATTGCTTCTGGACAAGGCAAACAGATCATCCCTTCCCTTGCCCATTCTAGATTGTAAGCTCCTTGAGGCAGGGACCTCTCTGTGTTCAGCACCAGGCACATTGCTGATACTATATAAATAATAAAGGAACAAATGGCACTTACCGGAGGAAGGGTTCTGTGTGAAGGATCCTTAAAATTAACTCCTAAGCAGGAGGAAGCCATGTTTAATCAATCACTCTACAGCAAACCCTTGAGGGGAGGACTGGGATGAGGAAGAGAAAGCGGTGATGAAAGCAGCTCCAGCTACATCTCCCCTCCCTACTCAGTGGATTTCCATGGGTGAAATCCTGCTTTTTAAAATGTACTTTGTAATTCAATTAAGCAGCATATTTGTTATCCAGAAAAATTGCCTGTTGCAACTGGAGTGTACCTTAAAAATTACACTAAATACCAGGAGTGAAGTTATGCATCTTTGCAGAACAAAGCTTCCTTCCCTTTGCGTGTCACTGAAACAAGCAGTGTGGAGTTTTCTTTGGAAAACAATCTTCCTCCAGGCTCTGGCTTGCTTCACCTGCTAAGAGTACCAATACCACCACTTTCTTTGGGGAGGGGGCATGAGACGAGACCCTGCAAAGCCATTTTTAAAAAGCACTGTGCTAACTGCACCACACGTTACCAGCGCAATGGAGCAGTCCAAGAGCCTGAGCAAACAGATGGAAGGGGGTTCGCACATGCTTTCCACCACTGCTACAAGCACTCAAGCTGGGAAAGGAACTTTGCTTAGCAGTTTCCCGAGAACGGTGGGTCTTGACCAAGTGGAGTCTTGCCATCCAAGCCTGGAGTCATGATGCCACATGGTATGCAATATACCTGCCTGTCTACGGTCAGGAGCCTATTTTAGTCTGGAGTCATGCAGGCAGGAAGTTTGGAAGCCACTGGCTTAGAGGGACAGAGGGAACGTAAGTAACCCTCCTCAACTGCACCTGCCAGAGGATCTATGTACCTCTGCAAAGAATGAAATAAAATATTTGAATGCCCTCTTTACAGTAGCTGCTGTTGTAATCATTACTGCAAGGCACTCATGCACCCAGTGGACTCAACTGGCACCCAGTTGGGCTAAACTGTGGAAGTCACAAGAGGTCGCTCATACAGTTTATACTTACAAGCTCTAATCAAGTTATAGTTGAGCATCCAAGGCATAGGGAATATGAGCAGTGTCCCTCATTCAGCACATTTGTCAGTGAAATCCCTACACAAACCAGAGTGCACGGTTTATTATTTATTTGACTTATATCTTGCTCCCTCCAGGCCTACGGCAGCTCGTGGCGGCTTGCCATGTGGGTTCGTAATGTAAAAGAGGGAGGTAAAGTAGCTCAGATGATATGCTGCTGCATTTGTTCAGTTGATAGTTCTGAGCCTTGGAGAGGAGTTTTAAACGACTGCATAATCCCTTATGGGAACTTTTGCACTGAAAACAGTAACAATCCTACAGGAGACTACCAGAGCCTAGAAACACCATTGTAAACACAGCTCTATGCACCAGGCAAGGTGATGCATGCTGGATTTTCATACCAACTAGTTCTTTCTTTGGACATCACTGTCTGGTGGCAAGATTTAGCAACAGCACTTTATAGTCCTGGGGTACTGAACCTTTTCCTTCACAGGAGTTTCTCTGAACATTCATAAAAACTCTAAGGAACACCTTGAGCCGTTTTGAACAGGAGAGTGTGGGATATAAATTAAAAATGGAAGTGGAAAATGGATGAGAGAGAAGGGGGCAGAAGGGCTGCTTAGAGGGTGCATTCAGGAAGAGGAGTCCAGATCATGGGTCTGGACCACAGACCCCTGGCCCCTCGGCCAAAGGTTCCCCACCCACGTTATCTAGACTGAACACAAAAGGCAACCTACCACCACTGTACAGCTTCTAAAAGCATGCCAGTAAGTCTGGGCCCCTCAGACATACACTAGCTTTCCCCTCCAACAAGAGCACAGTGTTAATAAATATATTTTGGCTGGTTAACTATCAAGGCTCAGATATTTTTAGTACCTAACTTAACACGTGTGTTCTTACCTCCCCAAGTAGTCTTGACTGTGGTCAATCTACATCCAGAAGCTTCATTTACTTCTATTCACACTTGCTTTAAAACTGACCTTTTGATCCATGGGCCAAGCAATTTTGGAAGTGCACATGCTTGTTATTCTCTTCATCTGGGTATATAGCTGATACCCTGAATGCTTTGGAAATCTTGCCCTAACTCCGCTTCAACCTCCTCCCCTTGCCCTTCCCCCAGGAGGTGGCTGGAAGCTTCCAATGATCATTCATAGCTGACCAGCAAAAGAATGGGGTTGAGTAGACTGTCCACCCACACTGCAGTGCTAGTTCTGCTCTTTATAGACACCATTTCATATCTGCAGAGTACAGGCTGGTCCTCTCTGCTCCATAATGGTACAGCACCAACCAATGAATCCCCAGGTCTCTAGTTCAATCTGCTGATGCAGGCAGGCTTCAGGGCAGGCAGCTCACAGGGATGGAGGTTGGAAAAGAGCCACAGAATGCACAACATGAAGACTAATGTTAGAAAGTTTTATTAGCTTTTTTTGGTAACAGGAACTGTTCACTTGCCAGGAAGGATGATGCCATCATACTGCAAGAGAAAGAAGGAATCATTTCAGGGGCAGTAAATACAGCAAGAACTTGAAAGATGCTCTTCATTTTAGCAGCAGAAATAGCAATGTAAAAAGCCAACTCGGCAATGTTTACTCCAACCCAAGTACTGGATTTCTAGAGTTTTTGACCAGAGTACCAAAACTACAGCATTTGGTAATAAGATAGATAGAATTTTAAAATTAGTGCTGAATGAGACCCTCCCCTCACATATGTGATTCTGATGGGACCTTTCAAAAGGACAAGCTACTCCATTTAGTAAGGTGGAAGTTATACTCTTGTCTCAAGACACAAAGCTGCCCAATAATTTGTGATCCAGTTAAAACGGCCACGTTTGACTGCAACTCTGTTAGGAATAAAATCCATAAAAACTGCATTCAAGTAGTTAAAAGGGGGCCAGAGAAATAAAATTAAGTTTGTGCCCTTTTTGCTTGCTTAACGTGTATGAAGAAATCCCACATTTTTCTCTCCAAAGGAGGTGGTGTCTGGTATTTTATTAGGTCTGTTCATGTTAGTGATAAGACTGAGGAGGAGCTCTAAAGCCTCAACAGAAAGGCCATAAGAACATGGAACTTGTACAAAGCTTTACTCTGGAATTGAACAGGAAGACCCAATAGTGCTTCCTTGCTCTCCAAAATCAAAATCAAGGCTTGACTTCAAGCCCAGGCAGGAGTTAAGCTAAGCCACCTCCCTGCATAACAGGGTCTACACAGCAACAGTCAAGTTTCTCGTTTGAATTTATGCTTTGGAGTTCTCACCCCTCCACTGCATTAAAACACTCACTCGTTTATCCACTGTGCACATTAGACCAGCTGCAGCATGGCGGCCGCTGTTAAAGAACCTCATCACCCCCACCCCCCATTTTCAATAGATGTTCTTGGGGGGGGGGGGTGTTGTACAACAGATCCTCCAATGCTGCAAGAGTAGAAAACTGGAGCAGCCGTTCAAACCAACGGAATAACTGCAGACTGGTTCAGCCTCTTTACAGAGCACCTCAATGTAATATTATACCATTAGAAACAATTTTTCCCTATTTGAAGGGTCAGGCAGTTGCCAACATGTGACTTTGGTATTCAGTAGCTGGCATCCATCCACAGATTGTGCTGGAAAAAAGGCATATTCGAGGACAGTAACTTAAACAACATGTACTCACAAGAGACCCGCAACTCAAACCAAGTCTGACTGGTCCCATTAGGCTCAGTTTGGATCCATTACTGGACAAGACCCTTGGTCACAACAGCTGCGAGCCCCTGCACCCATAGAGCACCATGCATGTCATGGTACTTTGCAGGGGTGTTGCCATATTGGCATGGGTAGGAGAATGCTGTAGCTCAGCCTCTTGTGAGGTGCTCTGGTATCATGGCGCTCCATAGGGGGCAGGGGAAAGAGGTAAGGGGCTAGTGTTCCCTGCCCCTTTCCAATGTGGCCACACCCCCTGTGGAGCATCTTATCACAGCACTCCATGGAGGGGTGGGGTGCAGAAGAGCCTGTCTGCGTTGGATCTAGGCCAGGCTCAAGCTCTGAAAATACTCTTCTGAAGATTTTTCGGCCTGTGAAATGCACGGAGGCCCAGTCTCAACCAGTCAGCTCCTCTGCAGCAGGGCTTCATGAAGAGCTACTTTCAGACACTGAGTGGACTGTTTCTACACTTCCACCTTCTAACAGAGGGAGAGAAGCTAAAAGGTGAACACATTTCCAGTTAGGAGATGAAATTATAAACAAGTTTAGCAACTTATTTCTCCTCTAAATCCTTACAGGGCCCAACTAAGATGCCTATATCACAGTTCAAAAGGGTTGGCAGCAAGCTTGTCTAGAGGCGACGATCACAAACCAGCCGAACTAGCCTGGTCAAGTGTCTTGCAGTGGTTTTCTTGCCTCCTGTAAGGCTCCCAAGTGGCTACATGAACGTGAAAAATAGAACTGTACTTTACCTTCTGCTGGAACCAACGCATGGCCTCCTCCTTGCTGATTCTGTGTTTGGCTCCAATGCTGCCAGTCCTGCGTTTCTTGTCAGCGATGCTGAAGCCTGGCCTGCCCAGAACCTGGAAAGAATATAAACACTTGTATCTCCTTCAACAGCAGCCTTCTCAGATTAATCACAACTGAGAAGATTCTGCCATGAAAGGACATTTGCTTTATAGTCTGCACTAAGACAGTGTGCAAAGAGACGACCCCGACTATCACTCTGTACCTGAAGGTCACTGGCACATGCAGTATCAGCTAGATACCTTCAGTGGCCTACTAGAGTAGATTAATGGACTAAATTCAGCTCCTACTAAACAGGCTGCCACATAAATCATGTTCTGTTGAGACCACCTGGTCCCCTCAGCAAACATGATGAAAACGTCTAGGTGGGCCCCACAGTTCAATGCCAGCATGCACCTGGACGACAAGAGGGGGCTTGGGGAAACTGCTGTCTGTTGAAAAAGGCAAGGAACTTTCTTTTTAAAAAGAAAAAAAACCTGGCCCCATTCTGGGTTTTGAGCACAAGCACTAGGATTTTGTACATCAAGGTGAAAACACACACTTTTCCTCTTAAAGTAACAGCACAGGTAAACTAAGGTATGGCACAAGTAGTTTCTTTCTCAAAGTGGCAAGGAGAGGTTAGCCAAAGATGGGGATTTAGGACGAGCCTCAAAATGAATCTTGTTTTCACTGCAGTTTTACCATTATGGCTACCTTTCCCCTTCACATAGGCAAACCTATCAGCACGCCTACTAGAACAGTAATCCTGCAGAGAATGAGGCACCGACGTACACTACAAAGCAAACCCAGGGTCCATAACACTAATTCAAAATATACAGCCTGGTGGACACAAGAGTAAGCCATCCCAAACCCAGAAACCAAGTCTGCAGTTTCTGAAGTACCAAAGGCTTGATTACATTCAATCTGAAGAGCATGGGTGAAAAGGAGATTCAATCTGGTCTCAAGAAAGAGCCAACATCTCTACAGTGCTAGCACCTTGTCATACTAATCTTCCAACAGGACACGTCACAAGAGTTTTAGGTTTTCTAAGCAGGGATGCAATTACCGAAAAGTTTGTTTCAGTGGAAACCCACAGCAAAACATTTTTGCTCCACTAACTTAGAGCACTTTCCCACAATACTTACCACGCACCATTTGCCCCCGAGAAGGAATCCAGAAGGCAAAGCATTTGCAGTGTTTGTAACGTGGGAGTACCCAACCCCTTGTGCATTTTTGCCAGCGATCCTGCTTGTCGATTACAGAGCTGGATTTCCCTGCTCTGCAATCCCCCTCAGGATCGTTGGCAAAAATTCGCAGGAGGGTACTCCCACATTACAAACCCTGCGCATGCTTTGCCTTCCAGATTCTTTCCCAGAGGCAAATGGTGCATGGTAAGCAACGTGGGAAAGCAGCCTCAGTTCCATCATGTTGAGTTGGCAGGACACATGGGTAGAGCACATTCCCTTTGTGATAAGGCTTGCTGGATGTTTTCAAAACATTTATCGCTTTCTTCCACTACCATCAGGTACATTTAACAGGTGAGGAAATGAAGCACACATACCACATAGAAGTCCAAGCCATAGATGCCAATGCTAGGATCGTACTTAATTCCCAGATCAATGTGTTCCTGGATTCCAAAGCCAAAGTTTCCGGTGTCAGAAAAGTTGTTTTTCCTTAACTCGTACTCTCGCACCTGGAACACACAGTTCATTATTCATTTCCTTCCAAATGGACAATTCTGCTTATTATGTAGATCCTGGGTCAGTTTAGGAACATAACAGAGCTCCAGCAGCTACCTTTGGAAAGCCAATTTTATCACCTTGAAAATTATTTGACTGCTTGCTAGCAGAGGTCACCACCTGCAGAGATTGCCAACTGCCAATGAATTCCCAGCAAACCCTAGACGGAGCAAGGGACCCTGCTAATAGCTATTTAACCACTGTGAAAGTCACTTTGTGCCACTGTACAAGCCACTTTAGACAAACATCCATAGGGTCCCAGCAAACTTTAGTTAATGTTCGTGACCAGAAGCATTCTAGCCCAGTGATTCTCAAAGATTTTTGAAATGAACCCCCCTTACAGTTTGTTGTCGTTGAAGCCCCTCCCCACACTACACCCACCCCTGGGTCCCTCTCCCCCTTTGATACTACTATTGCTTCCTCTCTCCCTCCACCTTGCCACCCCATTATTTTGGAGATTCCTCCCAGCTCAGCGAGAATGCGAAATTAGGTGCTTGCCAGCTGGGATCCATCTCATGCCTCCTCCCACAAACCTTCCATGCCTCCCAGTTTGAGAACGTAGGTTCTAGCCAATGTTCCCTGGCATGTACTTTATTCAGACACATCTGAACAAGTTCAGACTTTATAGCATTAGGGACTTCCAAGGTGCAAGACAATACCTAGAGAACATTTTACACACAAAAGATGCCACAAACTTAGCAGTGCAAAAGCTCAAATAAGGTCAATTATCTAGGGAGTGGAAAAAATGAGCACCAGTTTTGTTACAGCTAGTTTAAGAGAGACATGGGCAACTTCCTGCCGCCTTTGACACTGTTGATTATGGCCTCCTCCTGGATTCGCTACGCTCCCTTGGTTTTGGGGACACTGTTCTTGACTGGTTCTCTTCATATCCCTCGAACCACTCCAATGTTTCTCTTGCTGGTACCTCCTCTGTCACTTCCCCTCTCTGTGGGAGTTCCCCAAGGCTCTGTCTTGGGCCCCCTTCTCTCCTCCCTTGACACTTTCTCTGGGTACTCATTGAAACCCACAGCTTCCAGTATCACCTGTACACTGATGACACGCAAGTCTCACTCTCTCCACTCCCACGCTCTCCCCCTCCATCCAGACTCATATTGCTGACTGTCGTTCTGACCTCTCTGCCTGGATGTCCTCATCTTTCCCCCGAAACGTTCCCCTCGACTTCCTTCTCAGTTTCTACTGAGGGAGTCACCATCCAGCCAGTCCCTCAGGTCCATAGCCTGGGATTCATCTTCAACTCCTCCCTCGCCTTTAAGTCTCAGATCCAGGCTGTTGCTAAATCCTGTTGCTTTGCTTTGTACAATATTGCTAAAATCTGGCCTTGCCTTACTGTTGCTGCTGCAAAAACCCTAGTCCATGCTCTAATCATCTCGACCCTTGGCTACTGCAGCTTCCTCCTTACTGGCCTCCCTTGCTCTGATCTGGCCCCACTCATCTCCATTCAACGCTCCGCAGCCCAAATCATCCACCTTGGTCGTTGCTTTGACCATATACAGCCCCTCCTCTCCACCCTGCACTGGCTCCCTCTACAGGAACGCATCCAGCACAAGCTCCTGGTCTTCGTCCCTTCTCCCTTGCTGCCCCTCATGCCTGGAACTCCCGCCCTGGATACATTCGCTCCACTCCCACCCAACTTTCAAATCCCTTCTGAAAACCCACCTTCCCTAGCTTGTCATGAGTGATACTGCATCCTTTCCCCCTCACTCAAAACCTAATTCCCTGTAACTAAGTGAAGCATGTGAGCCTGCAGCTTCTCAACCTCATAAATGTACTCTTGCCTTTCCTGATGTTTACCTCTCCCTCGTCTCCCCTTGTCTCAGACTGTAAGCCCCACAGGGATAGGGACCTGTCTCTGATTGTGGATTGTACAGTGCCAGGTACATTGTTTGTGCTATACAAATAATAATAATAAACTTTTTTTGTTACGTTAATACAAAAACTGTGTTTAGGCAAACCCTGCGGGTAGCAGTTGAAATTTTCAGCAAGTTACAGGGAAACATAATAGCCACGTCTCACCTTCAACCCTTTCTCAAGGATCTCTTCTGCTTTGGCCCCACGTACTGTGCAGTGAACAGCAATTTTCTCATTTCTCCTGATTCCAAAGGATCTGACTGTGTATCGAGCTGCAAAGGCAAAGCCGGTATCACTTGCAGAAATTATTCCAGTGGCTCTTGCTTTATCAAGAGCAATGCAAAGAGAGCCACAAGGCTTGTTTTTTTTCCAAAACATGCCAGGTAATGAAGGGCTGGGGGCAAGGGAGTGCACACTTCCAAATTCTACCCTGTCCATTTACAGCCTAATCTGGATGGAGAAACTAAGGGTGGCATACACCAGGGGCACTAGCTAAGCTTTTAAGAAGGGAAGAAATAAGGTAGGAGACATTACTATCCGAATCCAGACAGAAAACTTACTCCTTCCCATCCAACAGCACTAGAGAAGGCCTGTATCAGAAGATGGGAGCTTAGCTGCTGCCACTTTTGCTACAGGACTGAGCATCTGCCCTCCAGCCAGCAACTTACCCTTTGAGAAAACAGGAGTCTGGCCTGTGAGCTGCTCCAGCACTTTAGCTGCCCGGGTGAGCCTGTCACCACTTTCCCCGACACAGATGTTCAGGCAGAGCTTGCGGATGCGCAGTTCACGCATGGGGTTCTCCTTTTCACCCTGATCTTGCTGCAGAGGGAGCATAGAGAATTATTATTCATCATTTCTGTAGTGATTTCACTGCTCAAAGTGCTTTACAACTCATAGCCAGTTGTCCCTCACAACGCTGAGGCAAATCATTATTATTCCTATTTTATTACATGGGGAAACCAAGTGTGACTTGCCCAAGGCCACCCAGTAAGTGCATAGCCTGGTCTCTCAGGTCCAAGCCCAACAACTTAGGCTATACTAGCACTCCAAGGAAAAGGAAAGGCAGTTTAACACAGAGTGCACAAAGTGCCACTCAGTGAAGCCTTTGCTAAGAGGGCTCACTTGGGGTTGGGACAAGTGGAATTGACAGATATTTAGAGGTCAATATTGTAGGGCAGAATTGCTAATTCAGTAGGATAGGCCTGAACGTGAACCCTAGCTTGTAATGTCCCTCCACAGTAGGATGCTCCAATACCAGGAATCTTGCTCTCTATGATGCTCTAAAGCAAGAGTGGGGTATCTTTTCACTCCCATAGGCCACTGTGAAAATTAGCTGATAGCTCCCCAGTCCGACAGGAAGTTAGGGCTGGTGGTGCACTTAGGATGGCAGAAGGAAGAGTAGGGTCAGATCATGGATCTATGCCGTGAACCCACCCCATGTCCTCATCTTCGCTCCCTTCCCCTGAACTCCCTCCTTCAGTATTTGACACAGGCACAGGCTCTTTCCCAACCCTGCTCTATACTCCTCTTCCCCTACCCACCACTCCTATCCAGGGGGATACTCAGCCTTTCAGGCAGTCGTACAGAACAAATCCCTCCCTTGCACTAGACAATGCCAGCCTGTTAAATACCTGTGCACACATCAGCACACCTCAAAGAGCTTGCCAGCTAATCCCTACAATTACAAGACAAAGACTCAAAAGTGACAGGGCAGGGCAAAAGGGGCAGGGAGTAGAGTATCACACACCTGCGCTCCACTGCTAGGGCAGTAAATGGTGGGGAGGACAGGAGATTTGGCCATGGTGACGGAGGCTAATCACCCAATAGTAAGAGCAAGAGACTGACTATTAGCTGCCCAAAAAGGGCTAACGGCACCATTCCCCAAATTAGCAAGAGAGGAGCACAGTCTTGTCTGAGCAAGTCACCCCTATGTCACAGAGACTGCCAGTACCTTGCTCCATAATAAGCTGCCAGGGGATCAGACCCAACAAAAAGGACAAGAAAAGGGCTCGGATCCCCTCACCTCGAGGAAGAGCCTCGGTTCCATGGGAAGGGAACAGTACAGTTGGCAACAGCAGAAGAGGGCACAGGCCGGACCTGGCCTATCCCCACGAGACGAGAAAATGTCCCGGGCCTGCTGCTACCTAGCAGTCGGACCAGGCGCTTTCTCTGCCACAGAATGGGCCACCAGCCCCACAGGAGCTCGTCCTAAGCACGGCCTCCCAAACCAGCAAAGTCCTTAGCTATTTCCCCCGCTCCTCGTCCGCTCCCCAAGCCTCCATGCTGACCCCTACCGGAGCCTCAACCCCTTCCCCACTATTCCAAGAGGATCGCCTCCCTAAACGAGGCCAGCTGCAGGAGGATGGCAGCGGATTGGGGGGAAACCCGGATTCCGCTCTACGCGCCACAGCTACTCACCGCCATCTTGGAGGCGTGGAAGAGACCGCGAGAACCCCAGAACGGGATCTTAAGGGGCGGCTCTTGCCGGGTTCCCATAGAGGAAGCAGAAGGGAGAGGCACCCAGACTGAGGCATCGCTGCTGCCACCTTAAGGTGGGAAGAAGACACTGCACCTGGCTATCAGCAGCAGGAGGGGCAGGATATACATGATAAATAAATAAATAAATAAATATACCCGCACAGGCACGGCTGTCAATAACTAACCCCTCCCCCTGACCCTAAATCACTGTCCTCTCGCTGGCAAAAACACAGGCTGAGGGGCAGGGCCGCAGTAGGGCGTGTGCTTAGAGAGCGGCTCCCAGCATCACTGCCCCATCCACAGAGGCAGCCACCCTGGCCTGCACGGGGCACTCTAGATTTTTACAGAGTGCTCCATGGGTAGCTAGTGCGTGGGTCGCGGGAGCGCACCTCCTAGGGTTGCCACCTATGCAAACTTTTAAGGAACACTTATGAAAAATGCATGTTGCAGGCCCTGCATTGGCGCCTATCGTTCTGTCATTTTTTACCGGACACTTCCATTTGGGCTTCTGGGAGTGTGAGGTAAAAAACCCACCACAGGTGGCAAACCTAGTGCCTCCCCAGGCACCAACTTCAAACAAATATTTTATATTGTAAGCTGCCCCAGGCTGCCTGATGGTAGGAGGGGCAGGGTATTAAATTGAAAAATAAATAAATAAATATAAACAGTTGGACGTGTGGACAGTGGGGGGGCATGCATGGCACGTGTTTCATTTAAAAACACCCACATACACTCCCCTGGTGGACAGAAATACATCTGTTTGTAAACTAAATGCATACACAGTGCACACC
>QEPC01002243.1:198668-213340 GCA_003113815.1 Sphenodon punctatus | reverse complement strand
AAGGGGAAAGAGACACGGGGGGGAGGGGCTGCCCGGAGAGTCACCCAGGGAGATCCTGCAGGAGGGGGGGGGGAAATCCAGTAGCCACGGAAGACTCATGTCCCTGCAGCCCCTCTACAGGCAGCACCTCCCCCCCGGCCGTGTCTATTTCCCCGTGTGCTTGCACCTAGACCTCTGTGCAAAGTGGCACCGCTTGCACACTGATCAGCTACGCATCCTGACCTCAGAGGTGCACCTGGGTCCCCACGTACGGGTTTGTGTGTCCTGGTGTGCTGCATGGGCCCAGAGAACCCACCAAGGCTGCAGGCACTCCCTGATCTGGCTCAGGGCTCAGCGGTTGACCGAGATGGACTGGCGGGCCCGCTTCCGTGGCCAGAGCAGGGCTGCTGTGCTCCACAAGGCAGCCGGGTGGCTTCAATGGCTGAGGGAGACCATGTGGCGCGCCGCCCTGTTTGCAATGCCAATTGCCCGGCGGGCTTGAATCACAGAGCGGGTGCGGGGGTGGTGGTCCCGGGCACTGGCTCATTGGGATGAGGCCACCTGGAGAGTGCACTTTCAAATGGACAAGCTCACCCTACTGCACCTTGCAGAGCTGCTGACACCTTGGCTGGAGTGGCAGCACACACCCCTGAGGACCCCCATCCCCATGGTCCAGCGGGTGGCCATCAGAGTCTGGGACTTCGCAACACCTGACCCCTGCCGGTTTGTCTCACAGCACTTCGGTGGCGGGGTGAGCTCTGTAGCCTGTATCCTCCAGGATGTACGCGAGGCTGTGGAAGGCATGCTCCTGGACTGGGTGATCCAGCTGGTGGACCAGACGGCCATGATGGCCGGCTTCGCAGCTGGAGGGTTCCCCAACTGCATAGGTGCCATGGACAGCACCCACATAGAGATACTCCACCCCTCAGCTGGGGAGGCCAAGGAGTATGTTAACAGGCACGGGTACCACTGCCTGCAGCTGCAGGCTGTCATGGACTATGGGGGGCAGTTCATTGACATCTTCACGGGAAACTCTGCGTGCAGCCACAATGCCTGGATCATGACCATCTCCCCCTCCTATGCCTGGATGTAATGCAGGGACTTTGTGGACATAGGGATTACCCTGATCGAGGAGGTGCTCATGCCCCCCTGTATCCTGGTGGACCCAGCCTATCTCATCACCCAGTGGCTGATGAAGGTGTTCCCAGTTGCCAGGACCCTGGTGCAGGCGCTGTACAATTTCCGCCTGTGTGCCAGAAGGACCGTGGTCGAGCGGGTCTTTGGAGCTCTCAAGCAGCACTGGAGGAGCCTTGCTGGCCAGCTGGACTACACAGTAGAGACCTCGGCCCTGATGATAGGTGCCTGCTGTGTGATTCACAACGTGTGCGAGACCGATGGGGAAGCCCTGGAATACCCCATGCCTCCTCACCCTCCCAGACCAGTGCCTCTGTATGTGAACACGGACAACCCCTGGGAGTACCATTACGCCAAGAACATCTGTGCCGCCCTGGCCAGGCATATCAGTTGGGAGGCTGAGGCATGAGGGTGCTCAACCCCGACCCCACCACCCTGGGGCCCCCAGCCACTCCCTGGCCAGTCCCCTCTATGGCCAATGGCCAGCCCCACCCTGGGGCCCATGAAAGAACTACAGGAGGCAGTAGTGTTTCCCACCAATTTATTCATCCACCCAAGTACATGTGCCCCAACACCTCCACCGCCACCCCTACCATGCTGGTGTGGTTACTCCCACCCTCAGACTGCCTTCCCCTGTCCCCCCCATTCCTCCCATCCCCAGCATCTCTGGGCCCCCCCTCACATTCCCTGTGGGCACCGCAGAGCTGTGGGAGCTCCCCTCCTCTCCACTGTCCATGTTCCCAATGGTGTCCTGGGAAGCCTCAGTGTCCTGAGGGGCTGGCGGTGGTGGGAGGGAGGGAGGAACCGGGACTGGAGGGGACCCCCTTGGTGGCTGCTCCCTCTGGAGGCCTACAGGGACTGGGAGGTGGATGCGTGGCCCCCAGCTGGTGTGGGGTCCGCTGGGGCACTCGGGGAAGCGGTGGGGGCACCGGGGGGCCTGGGATGGGGCCCTGGGCAGGCAGAGTGCCCAGTGGGGTGGCTGCCATCACCTATGCACTCATGGTGCCAGCATGCAGGAGCAGGGAGGTCCTGATGTTGTGGGATGTATCCATTTTAGCAGAATGCTCCCACACCATCCCCTCGATGGCCTGTTACAACCACCTAAATGCCTCTAACTGACTGCTGTGGTCTCGGCACTCCCACATCCATTCCAGGTGCACCTCTGCCTGGATCCTCTGGTCCCTTGACTTCACCTGTTGCATGGAGCGCTCTATGGCTGCCTCCATGTGGTCCACGGCTGCTATCATCTGCTCCCCCTGTTCGGTGGTGGTCTGGACTATGTCCTCCACCTGATCCTCCCTCCATTGCCATACCCGTGCCTGGTGCTTCCTCATCCATTGTGCTGGGGGTATGGGCCAGGGTTGCTGTGGGCCCCTCTGGCTGCTCTGTAGGGTATAGGGAGGTTGGATGTTAGACGCCCATCCTGGACGCCCCCTGGCTGGGGGAACTCCTGGGGGGTTGCACCCCCCTTGGTTGGTGGCGACACCCACACACCCACATGACCTGGGTCCCCCTGCAGGTCTCCTCGAGGGCCCCCCTCCTCACCGGTGTGCCTCACCAGGGACCTCCGGAAGCTGCCAGGACTGTTCTCCATGAGCCTCCTCGCCTGCCTGTCTCTGCCACTGGGGCATGCCATGCCCTGTGGTGGTAGGGGTAGGTGATTGGCAGAGGCCTGTAGGTTTGGTGGCGTGGCCCCCCGGGCTCCCGTTCCATGGTCCAGGGGTGGGTGGGGCCTGCCCCCTAGCTGGGGCCCCCTTCGCCCCCTCACCCCTGGTCTGTCCCCACCCCATCTGCCTGCTTAACCTTGATGTCTGTCTTCAATCCCTCTGAGGCCGGCCCCTCCACTTTGCTGGGGTCCCCCTGTGACCACTGTCTGAGGGTGACCAGTGTGCCAGCCTTGGAGTCTCCCAGTGCAGACAGGAGGTGGGGGTTCTCTGAGCTAGGCTGTTGGAGGGTGGGCCTGCCGGTCTCCGAGGTCCCGTGGTGCTCCTCCTCGAGGTCGGGGGCCCTGGAGCTGGTGCCTTCTTGGGGGGGGTACCTTGGTCCGTTCCCTGCCTTGGACCACAGCGCTCCTCACAAGGCGTGGGGTGACTATGCAGCCCTTCATGTGGAGTATGCGGTCCAGGGAATCATAGTAGGGGCCAGTCTGGGCTCTGTGCCTGGACTGCTGGTTGCTATCCCGTATGGCCTTGTACACCCTCTTGAGTTCCTTGGCCTTCGACCGGCACTGTACCACAGTCCTGTGATGCCCCGCCACCTCCATTTCCTGCACGATCTCCCAGAACACATGCTCGTTGTGCTGATTGAGCGCGAGCTCCAGTTGATACTCCAGGGTCCCCCAGATGTGGATGAAGTCCTGGGTCTACCTATGCCCACATTGCCCCCCTCTGTGGTAGGGTCTTTTAAAGTGATCAAAGCAAACCTGCCTGGTAATTAACCTGTGGACCCACCGGTGCCTCTTCCTCCTCCTCCTGCTCCTCCTCCTCTTCCTGGTGTGCGCCCTTCTCCTCTGGAGGCTCGGGCTCCCGGGCACAGATCCGTGTCTGCGCAGGATGGGGGGGTTGATTGCTGTTCTTCCCCTGCCCCGCAGCCTGCTCCCTTCTCCGCTCCTGCTGCCCACACCCCATGGTGCCCCTGTGCCTCCGTGTCCCCTCCCCTTCGGTCCCCTTACCCATTTCCGGGCTGCCTCCTCCCCCGGCCCGGTCATTGCCCATGGGTCGGCCTGTCCCGGCTGCTGCTGCTGCTGCTGCTGTCCCTCCATCCCCTCCATGTGTAGCACGACCACCTCCTCCACCTGCGCCACCTCCTCCTCCTGCCTTGCTCTCTCTCCCTTCTGCCTCGCTCCATCCCGCCAAGATTCCCTGCTGCTGTGTGCTCTTTAAATCTCTCTCCATGGCCTGTGTTGCTTTTAGTTGCCTGGAAGTGACGCTGTGTGCTTTGTCCCCGGCTGGGAATCATTTTGGTTGATTCTGGCTGGTGGTTGCCGTTCAGACGTTACTTTTTTTTGTTTCCCATTGGGAATCACTTTAATCATGCTTTCGGTGATGGTCCGGGCAGGAGGTCCGGAAGCGTGGTTGATATTGACCCCAGGTGGGTATTGACTGTGGTGAACATCTGGCGCCCCGCGTAACCGATATTCAGGGTGCTTTGGCTCTGCCGCAGAAGTGACCGTGGTTCACCGTGGTTCACTGTGATCTCATAACGTCTGAAAATACCCAATAGGTGTTTTCAGACGTGATGGGGCAGCTTCGCCCCGTCCCAAAAACAACCCAGAGATTCCCTGCTGGGATCACCCAGGCACGGCAAACAGACGTGCCGGGGATCCCGGCGGGGAATCAGGGAGGGGGCGGGGCTGCGCGGCCTCACCCCCTTCATGCTCCCTCACTGCCCGCCCTCTGGGGAGACGGGCAGCCGGTGAGGCCAATGCCGCCACAGCGTCTGGCCGAGTTCACCACAGCCTGGAATCCCACCAGGGATTCCGGGCCGTGATAGCCAACCAGACGTTACTTTTTATTGATGCCCACCTGGAATCACTTTCACCACGCTTCCGAGGATTCTTGTGCCGGGAACCCGGGAAGCGTGATTGAAATTGACCCCATGTGGGTATTCAGTGTGGCGAACATCTGGCGGCCGCTGAACAGGCGTGCAGGGCACAGTGACCACAGGTGGGTATTCACTGTGGTTCACTGTGATCTCATCACATCTGAAAATACCCAAAGTGGCAATTAGAAAGCAATATAAGGAATTGCTTAGGAAAAAGAAGGCAGACTCTCAGGGTAATATGTGGACTCCTTTAGGTGAAGCACTGAAGGAGAAGGATGGTGGTAAATTTTGGGGTCTTGTTAATAAAGGCCTAAAAACAGAAAATGTGATTCCAGTAATTACCAGGCAGATTTGGTGTGATCACTTTAAAAGGATAATTTCCAAATTGCCAGATGATCCAATTCTTAATATAAGTGAGGATCATAGTAGCCAGTTTCTCTTTTGGCCTCCTGTGAACCCACTGGAAATTAAAACTTATCCAGGGGATTTCAAGGAAGAAAGCTGCAAGGATAGACAGTGTGCCAAGGGAATTATTACTTGAAAATATTGACTGGTGGGTCCCAATAATATCCAAACTTTTTGACACTATCTATAGTTGTTCCTATTTTCAAAAAAGGAGACAAATCCCAACCAGAAAATTATTGACCTATCAGCCTTGTTAGTATAATCACAAAATTATGCACAGTATTTCTTTTGGCTAAGTTGACTGACTGGGCTGAAAAAAATAGGTTAATACCAGAAGAGCAAGCAGGATTTCAAATGGGCAGTTCAACTATAGATTATTGTTTTGAGTTGAGGTTTTTAGCTAATAAGTTTGTTAACATCTGAAAGGACAGCTGTATGGAACATTTGTTGATTTTGAGGCAGCTTTTGATTTGGGGGATAGAAATTTGATGTGGGCTAGCCTGGCTGTTACTAATATAGGGTGAAAACAGACATGACGGTAACCACCCTTTAACCACCCTTGGTGGTCATTTATGCATGTTTCAGGGCTGCATAGGGCATCAATACAGCCCTGCAACATGCATAAATAACCACCAAGGGTGGTTAAAGGGTGGTTAGCGTCATGTCTGTTTTCACCCATAGATAGAATATTGTTATTTTTGATGCAGCAGTTCGACACGAATACTAAATTGCACATAAGACTTACACCTCTGAAGGACATAAACAGAGGCTATTTTGGTCACCAATGGTGTAAAACAAAGTTGCGTGATTGCTCCTTTTTCATTTAATTTTTTTATTAACAGGATTGTTTTTGAACTTAGTGATGACATTTATTATCCTGTCACAATACAAGATAGGCACCTGTCAGTCGTGCTCTATGCAGATGACATGTTTTTTTTTCAAATGCACGTATTGGTATGAAAAGATCGCATATAGTGCTGGGGGAATAGAGCTCCTAGAATGTAAATTAAGCCCACAGGGTGTATATAGGGTTGAAGTCTGGGGATCTTATGCTTTGATTAAATTAGAAATTTACCAGGGCCAGTTGGGACTGTGTTGTGTACTGCCTGTTCCGCTGACTCTCTGCTATACCATTCACTGAATTTCTGCAATATGTTAGCTCCCGTCCATCAATCCTGCTCACTTGCAGTAAATATCTGGTAAGCTTCTATGTACTAGGGATGTGCTAACATGGTTCGGAAGTTCGGAGTTTAGACCGACCTCGACTAGTTTGGCTGACTGAACCGAACTTCAGAACCAAACTCGAATTCGACCAAACTGTTCGGTCAAATCCGAACCAGTTCAGAAGACCAAAAACAGCTTAAAACACTGGTTTTGACTGTACAAACTTGGCTCGGAAGTTCGGAATTTGACCGAACTCAACTAGTTCGGTCGACCAAACGAACTTCTGAACCAAACTCGATTTTTGAACCGAACCGAATATCTGAACTCAGTTCTGTTCACACATCCCTACTATTTACCTCTCTTCCTTACTCCTCCTTTCCTCCTTATCTCCTAAATACCTTCTCTTCCAAGTCCCTCCTTGGGACAACATTCCTCCTTCCTAGTAACCCTCACCTCCACCTCCCCATATCTCATCCCCTAATCCTACTCCCTACTCCCACCACTGCCCCATCTCCCCAAACCTTATCACCTTTCCTTGCCCCTCCCCCACCCCATATCAGCTGCCTTTCTCTTGCACTCTCTGGAACTGCCTCTTTCATTCAGAAAGCACTATTAATCCATGATCTCTTAATCTCCCGCTCATTCCAGCTCTTTGCCCTTACAGAAACCTGGTTTCCCCCCTGTAACACTGCCACTCTTGCTGCCATCTCCCTTGGTGGCCTTTTGTTCACCCACTTGCCATGCTCCAATGATCATGGCAGTGTTACTGGCCTTCTCTTTGTCAAATCTTGCCAGTTCCAACCCCTCAGTACTCCTTCCTCTCCATCTTTCTCTTTCTTTCAGGCCCATTGCGTTCATCTCTACTCCCCCCTCCACCTCTGAGTTGCTGTCATCTACACACACACACACACACACACACATCCACAAACCAGGTTCCTTATCCTCTGACTTTGACACATAGCTTACTTTCTTCCTTTGTGACAACAATATTCCCACCCTCATTCTTGGGGACTTCACTATCCATGTGGATACTGCATCTGACCATGCTGCTTTCCACTGCCTCTCGCTGACCTCTAATTTTGACCTTCGCCTGTCGACTGCCTGCATGACATATTTTGATGACCACTCCCTTGACTTAGTCATATATATATCTTGGATCTCTCCTTTGATACCCCTCCTGTCTCTGACTGTCACTTTGCTTCATTCTGTGTCTCCCAATCACCCCCACTCAATTCCCCAACTTCTTTTTCTTTCTGTAACATTCAATCCATTGACCCTCTTGGGTATTTTCAAACATGACGGTGCCACACTTTGCCATGGGATGCCAAAATTTATTCTCCCCCTGGATCCAGACACACTGTCATGTATGTTCACGGGCCGCCAGATGTTTCCATGATTTGCTCCATTGCCACTTTGGACTGTGGCAGCAGTTAGCCCATGAAGTAAGTTCAGAAAATCATGGAGGAACAGCCTAGGCTCACTGCTCCCACAATTTGGCTGAAGTGTGATAAGGCATACCATCACATCTACTCAGTCAAATCTGAACTGTGGCCACAGAGCCTTGCCTGCAAGGAGGAGGCGCACGTAGATCAGTGGTTGCTGAGCAACAACACAACAACCCGACTGTGGCAGGAAGTTTAAAGTGACCTGCTCACAAGGGAAAAGTGCTGTCACCACAGCAGGTGAGGGTCATCAACCGCTGCACCACCACCAACACAGCCATAGCCATGCAGCAGTCACAGGAACTGCAACAGGAGCAGTAGCAGGAGCTGGCATAGGTCCAGCAGCTGAAACAACATCAGAAGCTGCAGCAGGCACCATGACCCAGTCTGGTATGTTGTCAACCCCAGAGGCGAAAGCAGGGGGGCACCAGACAAACTAGCCCAGACTCACATGTGTCCCTGTTTCCACAGGCAAACAGATTCACAACAGCCCAGATGCAACCTCCGCCCCTGTTTTTATATATTCATTCATTCATTCATTCATTCATTTAGCATGACCTTGTTCATTACTTAGCTAAGAATCCAAACAGTAAACTAATACAAACAACATATAAAGGGAAAACTTCAGCAAGGCAGAGTCATGCCATACAGTGATCATATTCAATAGTATTACAGAATTACAACTAAATAACCCAGTGCAACCAAAAGATACAAATGGTCAATGCTACAAGAAAAAAGGGAAAAAAAATAGACAAAGGGTGTTTTCAGACGTTACGAGATCACAGTCAACCACAGTGAACCACACACAACCCTGCGGCGGGGCCAAAGGGCCCAGAACGTCTATTCGGAGGTCGCCAGATGTTCACCACAGACAATACCTAGCAGGGGACAAAGCTAACCACCCTTCCAGAGGTCCAGCCCGGACCATCTCTGAAAGGGTGGTCAAAGCAATTCCCACCAGGAAACAGTGAAACGTAATGACTGAATGGCAACCACCAGCCGGAAGCAATCAAGACGTTTCCCAGCTGGGGACAAAGCACACAGCATTGCTGCCAGGCAACGAGCAACAACACAGGCTGGGGAGGGAGATTTAAAAAGGCACCCAGCAGCAGGGGAATTTGGCGGGATGGAGCGAGGCAGAAGGGAGAGAAGAGCAGAGGGCGAGCGAGCAAGGGAGGAGGAAGAGGAGGCAGCACAGGTGAAGGAGGTGGTCGTACTTCACATGGAGGCAGTGGAGGGAGAGCACTAGCATCAGCAGCCAGGCCAGGCCACCCCAGATCCAACAACTGGCCCGGGGGACAAGCCACCCCGGAAATGGGTAAGGGGACCAAGGGGGGGCAGAAGCACAGGGGTACCAAGGGGGGGTGGGCCGGTGGGAGGGGATAAAAGGGGGAGGGCCATGGCGCCGAGGCAACCCACCAACTAACCCCCCCTTATGACCCACAGACATGGTAATGGAACCGGGAGCCCGAGCCCCCATAGGAGATGGATGGTGGGCATGTGGAGGAGGAGGAGGAGGAGGAGGAGGAGGAGGAGGGCCCATGTGGGAGACGGCCGTGCCACCGAGAGGGGCAATAGGGGGACAGGGAAACCCAGAACTTCATAAGGATCTGGGGGACCCTGGAGCACCAGCTGGAACTAGCGGTGAACCAGAGGAATGAGCACATGTACTAGGAGATCGTGTGGGACATAGAGGCGGCGGGCACTACAGGACAGTGGCCCAGTGCCGCTGAAAGGTTAAGGAGCTCAAGAGGGGATACAAGGCCATCAAGGACAACAACCAGTGATCTGGCCACGGATCCAGGACCACCCCCTACTATGACGTCCTAGACCGCATCCTCCACATGAAGGGATCCATAGTCACTCCATGCCTCGTGGAGAGCACCATGGCCCAGGGCAGGTAACGGACTGATGTACCCCCTCCCCTCACCGCCTGCTAGAAGGCACTGGCTCCGGGGGGTCCGCCCCCAAAGAGGAATGCCCAGGACCTCGGCGAGCAGCAGACCCCCCATGCACACCAGGTCTGAGAGCCCCCACCCGATGTCCAAACTGGGAGGATCCGAGGCCAACACACTGGTTGCCCTCAGCCAGTGGACACAGGGGGACCCCAGTAACACAGAGGGGCTGGCCTCCGAGAGCTCCGATACTGATATCGAGGTTAAGCAAGTGGGTGGGAAGGGATATGGATCAGAGGGGATGAGCCAAGAGGGGGAGGGGGGCCCACTAGCCACGGGGCCAACACCAGCAACCCCTGGCACCCAGACCATGGAAAAATGGCCAGGGGACCACCAGGGGCCACGTTCCACCTACCGTCACCCACCCCATCCCTTATCCTCCCAGATCATGGCACGCTCCGGCACCCAGGATAGGCAAGCAAGGGGGACATGGGTGAGCAGCCCCAGGAGCAGTAGGAGGTCCCAGGTGAGGCAACATGGCAAGGGGGTGTAGAGGGGTCCAGGGGGTCTGAGGGGGGTGGGCGGGGGACTGGAAGCTGCAGGAGGAGGTGCACCTCAAATGGCGGCAGGAGCTCCAGGAGCACAGCAGGCAAGTGGAGGTATTTGGGCAGTTGGAACAGGCCATTGACCGGATGGTGAGGGAGCACTCTGCCAAGATGGACCAGTCCCATGACATAGGCCCTTCACTTCTGCTGCACGCTGGGACCATGAATGTATACATGATGTCCACTGCCCTGCCGTGAAATCTGCATACCCTGGCCCAGAAGCTGGGCCCCGGGGCACCCCCACCGCCTCTGCCACCGCCCCAGGCACCGGCACGCCCGCAGCACCCACGCATCTGCCTAGCGGTCCCTTCAGGTCTCCGGAGGGAGAAGCCACCCAGGGGGACCCCTCCAGCTCCATGCCCACCCACCCACCCACCAATGCCTGCCTCTCAGGACACCGAGGCATCCCAGGACACTGCTGGCGAAATGGACAGCGGGGGGAGGGGAGCTCATAATTGACATAAGAAGCAGGGCTGCATGCCCCATGGTCTCCCTCTTCCATTGGAGCCTGCCATTGGAGCCTGCTGGCTGCCTCACAGAGCACCATTGCCTGCTCCCGGGCATGGATGATGGCCTGTCGGGCCTCCCCAGACATCCGCTGGGCCCTGAGTTGGGACAGGGAGCGTCTGCACCCGTGGTGGGCTCACCCAGCTCTACCCTGCTCCTGGCCATGTACACCTGCAGCCGGGCAGCCAGGTGCACCTCCGTGGTCAGGATGCACAAGAGTTCGGTGTGCAAGAGGTACCACTCTGTGCAGACGGCTAGGTGCATCCCGCAGGCACTCAACCTTCCTAGATTCATGGTGAATGGTGCCCCGGGTGGGGTTCATCTGCAACCTTCATAGGCCGGTGCATGTGTAACCCCACCACCAGGTCGCAACCTCGCAACTGGGTGGGGGGCCCCAGGTCACTTCTGCCCGGCACCCTCAGCTGGCTGGGCTGGCTCCTGCAGGGCAGATGAAGCGAGGAGGCAGGGGGCACACCATTGAGCACACCTGTGGTCCCTGCATGGAGCCTGCTGCATGGACCAGCCTGTGCCTGGGTGTGCTGGCTGCAGCTGCCTTCCTGCTGTCATCACGACCCACCTATCTGTGTTGGATGCCTGTTGTCCTCGCCACCCTGATCTGTGTGTAGACTGTCCTGTCTGTGTGCTTGGTTGCAGCAGCTGAGCTGGGTCTGCACCCCATTCCTCGCTCGTTTGCCGTGCCATGTTGTGGCCTCTGGCCTTATCGCTTGGCCTTGAAGTTCCCCTGCTTCCCCTCCCTTCCTTCCAGGGATTGTGGGGCCCTTCTTTCCTTGAAGTTTGTATCAGTCACTTGCTGGACCATGGCTGGCAGCGCTTCACCAGGGCTCGCGGGCCCCACCACCCCCGTGCCCCCCAAAGTTTGGCCTTCCATGAGACCATAGCCCTGTGTGACCTGTGGCATTCCCCAGCCATGCAATTTCTCCTGAGATGCCTGGACAGCCTCACAGGTGCCTATGGAAGTCTGAACTCTGGCCTGCACTACTTCGGCTATGAGGCGAGCACCCGCAATTGCCGGCTGCATGTGGAGACACTGGGTTTCCGTTACTTTCCTGTTGGGTGCATCCCGGAGATGAGGTGCTCGCATGTGGGGTGGTCGGCAGCAGAGACCATGTCTGCTCTCTCTGTGTGGAACCTGTCCACCTCCACAGCCTGTCTGGTGGAGGGGGGGCCTGCTCTGACTGTGTCATCCTTTGGCTGCATTCACGGGGCCCGAGGGTACCAGTGGTCATGTGGGGCTGTCTATCACTGCCTGTTGGAGCTCAGTCACCTTCCATGGTCCCCATATGCTGACTATGGCTTGTTGGAGCCCACCGGGGCAGAGCTGACATCACTGGCTGGTGTGTGGTCCTGATTCAATGTCCAGGTGGAGCTCGCCATGCAGAATCCCTTCAAAGGGTACTACCTCATCGCCCACCACATGTCTGCATTGGGCTACCATCAGGGCATGCTTTGGCGGCCCCACTACATGCACCTGGTGGGCCACCTGGCCCCGGGCCTCTTCATGGCCCCCTGAAGCTGACTGTGAGGCCACCTGTGCCTTCTGGGCCCTGGATGCTGTACACACAGTGAGCTCCCACCTCCGCCCTGATGTCGTGGGTTGCTACCCACTCCCTCCATGATGTCCCGGGCTCGCTGCTGTGCTGGCTGTTTCTGGGGGTTCCACTGACCCTGTCTGTGCCTCTGGGTCCCCTTCATACCCCCCCGTCTGCCTCTGCAACTGGTGTGCCTTTCCGTGGCTGCCTTCTTCTGTGGCTGTGTCCTGCTCTACGGGCCAGCTCCCGGCACCCCAGGTGTTACTGCCCTTCATCGTCCAGTTGCAATCCCTCCTGTGCCCGTGCCCCCCCCCCCACAGGTTGACTCTGTGAGCATGGGTTTCTGCGTCCCCTGGACTGTGCCTCCTGGCATCCTCCAAGGGGTGTGGGTGGGGGGAGGTTGGATCGCCTGCTCAGCTCTTCAGCTCTGGCTCACCTCCATCCCATTCATCTCACCCTCGCCAATGCATGGGGTCCCTGTCTGCCTCTTGTACATTCCTGGGTCACTCCCTGTCCATGTGGCCTCCCCCCTGTGCCTGTGCTCTGCCCCTGAGGCGTCCCCCCCATGCCAGGGCTGCCTGTGTAGCTTTGGGGTTGCCCGTTCTTCCTGTGCTGTTGTTGGGGTTCTGGATGCCGTTCCCCGAGTCCTGCCATGCCCCCAGGCTGGTTCCCCCCAGCTTCCCTGGCCCTAGGTCCCCCCCTCCTTTGCCCGGTGTTTTGTGTGTGTTGGCTATCCCGTTGTGTTCCCCCTTCCCTTCCTTTCCCGTGCAGGCGTGTATGCACCCGGGCGTGTGTTTGTGCTGTGTGTTCCACTGTGACCTTGTTTTCTCTGTGCCCATTGTGTGTGCTGCCTTGGCCGCTCTTTTCCCTCCTCCCCCTCCCTTCCTGTTTCCCTTGTGTGGGTGTTTCCTTTTGGTGCTTTTGGCTTCCTTTTCCCTCAGTCGGCCATGTCTGCCTCCCACCCCTCCCCGGTGCCTTCTGGGTGTTTCGACCATGGTCCAGGATCAGCATCACATCTGTTGCACTGCCCCGGGCCGTGGTCTGTTGGTCTGATTCCCTGCCATGGTCCTGAACCCATTGCATCTGTTTGGGGCCTTCCTGGACCACGGGGGGTGGTTGTTTGGATCACTACCACTGGGAATCCACTGTGGTCGTTCGGGTGCCCATAACGTGTGAAATCAACCAAATTTTAAACAAATAAGTAACAATTAAATACAATTATTAAATACAACAATTATACAATTAAATACAACAATTACAAGTACAATTAAATACATAGCTAAATTATGCTCTGCCCAAAGCAAATTGATAATTAAGAAACCCATGCCGCAAATTCATGGCTTGAGTAAGGAAGTTCATAATAGTAACAGTATCTTCTTCAGCATAGTCAGACAAAGTCATTTGGAGAAGAAAGAAATCAGAGCAACCAGATTACTTTGCCAAAAAGGCATGTAGAAATTTTAATCTTAAACTGTCATAGAGATGGCATCTTAACCATATATGATCAGAAGTCTCGACTGCTATGTTATCGTAAGGGCATAACTGATGCTGCTTTTTTAGGTATTAATTACTTGCATTTTTTTTTTTAAAGGTCTACTTGAGTTTTTATTTTTTCATAGGTTGGTCAGTTGGTTAACATTAAGTTGATTTATATTATTTAGAGTAGATGGTTAAAGGCAGGATCATTTCCCATTCTAAATACTGAAATTTAAAAGCCCTTTTTTGAAATTTAAAAGTCCTTTAATAAATGGCTTAAGATTTTTTTATTTATTTATTTTTAAAATATTTAATCATTTACTCTCATTTGGTGGAATGGTTACGGGCTAGATAATTTGAAGCAGATCTAGTAGTAGTAAAGTAGTAGGCTAGTAGATTTGGAAGAGTACTAAAGAATCATCTAGACCAACCCTCTGCTCTGAATTAGTATAACTACAGCTACAACATCCCTGATAGGTGCCTGTCCAGCCTCTCTCTGAAACAATGGGTATTTTCAGACGTTACGAGATCACGCTCAAGCACAGAGAACCCCGCTCAACCCCGCGGCAGGGCCAAGGCACCCCGAACGTCTGTTCGGCACGCGCCAGATGTTCACCACGCTCAATACCCACATGAGGTCAATTTCAACCATGCTTCCCGGGCTCCCCGCACCAATTCCCGTGAACGCGTGGTCAATGAGATCTCCACCCATGATCAACCAAAAGTAACGTCTGGATGCCAAACACTGCCTGGGATCAAAGGAAATGATCCACAGGCGTGGGCAATGCATGTAACGGCGCTGCCAGGCCACCGGCATCAACACACTCACCGGAGGGAGATTTAAAGGGGAAAAAGTGTCTGGGTAACGTGGCGGGATGGAGCAAGGAAGGAGGAGGAGGAAGAGAGTGGTGGAGGAGGAGAGAGCAAGGGGCGAGGAGGAGGGGGAGGCAGGGGAGGCAGGGGCACTGGCGG
>QEPC01002243.1:185955-196362 GCA_003113815.1 Sphenodon punctatus | reverse complement strand
GGGAGGCAGGGGCACTGGCGGTGGTGGTGGTGGAGGGGGAGACAGCACAGGAGGGGGTGGGGGAGCCGGGGGTCACGCTTAACCTGGAGGTGGTTGGAGGGAGACAGCACCACCAGCAGCCAGCACAGGACGCCCCGGGGACGGCAGCTTCGCCGGCGGCGGAGGAGGCACCCCGCAAATGGGTAATGGGGAGCAAGGGCAAGGGGAACATGGGGCAAAGGGGGGCCAGGGGCATGCGCACACAGTCTCTGGGGGGGCGCCCCATGAGGCTGTCCCAACCTCTAATGAATCATGACCCCTCCCCCACCCCCTGTCTCCCGCAGACACGGAAAACGGCCCGGGCGGGCACCCCCCCCGGGAGCACACTGGGCCAGCCTGACCAGAGGTGCAGAAGGAAGGCATGGAGGAGGAGGAGGAGGAGGAGACCCAGCATGGAGAGTAGGGAGGAAGGCATACGACCGAAGGGGCCAGTGGGGACACAAGGAGACCAGGGACTTCATTCGTATATGGGGGACCCTCGAGTACCAACTGGAGATCACCCTCAACCAGCGCAATGAGCATAGTGGGACATAGTGTGGGACATGGAGGCGGTGGGGCACACCCGCACAGTGGCCCAGTGCCGGTCTAAGGCAAAAGAGCTGAGGAGGGGGTACAAGGCAATCAGGGACAATTACAGGAGGTCTGGGCACGGTGCCCGAACAGCCCTGTACTATGATGCCCTTGACCACTTCCTCCACCTGAAGGGGTCCATAGTGGCCCCGCAACTGGTTGGAAGAGCGGTGGAGTAGGGCAGGGAACGTGTGGAGGTACCCCCTCCCCTCTCCGCCCCCCCGGTAGACACCAGCTCCAGGGCCCCAGACCCACAGGAAGACCGGTCCGGGTGCTCCGTTTCCTACAGCCCCCCCGGACAGCAGCCTGGAGACCAACACGGGCCAGGCCGGCCAGGGCGAGTCAGAGACAGGGACCCAAACCACGCACAGCTGGGGGTCCCCAGGGGAGCGCTCCCACACCGAGGGCCTGGCCTTGGACGACTCCATGGCAGATACAGATGGTAAGTGCCCACCCCACGGGGGAGAGGCCTCATGCCCATGGGCCCATGATCCATTGGGGGGACTGCTTGGGCCGGGAGAGGCCCAGCCAGAGACCCAGGGCCCCCATGACAGGCAGGAGGGGGACCCAGCCACAGGGCACGTAACAGCACCCCACCAAACTGATATACCCCCCCATCTCCCATAGGCCACGGACCGCCCCAGGACAGCACCCAGGAGAGAAAGGAGGCTGCCGCTGAGGAGCCCGCCCAGCAGGCTGAGGGAGCAGGTGAGGCAGCAGGTCCTGTGTGCAGGGCCCACGAGGGTTCCCTGAAGGGCTAACCGGGAATGGTGAGGAGGGGGAAATGGAACGGGTCCATGGGGGCGGAGGGGCCGGGTTACATGTGAGCGGGGCTGCGGAGACCCTGGGCTGTATTGCCTCAGGGCCAGGGGCCCACACCTCGCTGAAGCACAACCGCCTCTACCCACAGGGCAACCCCACCAGCCAGCTGCCCCAGGGCCTGTGCCTCCAGCCGAGCACATGAGGCAGTACCGGGCATGGGTCCGCAGGTGCAGGGAGGAGCAGACGGAGGACATAGTCTACTCCTCGGAGGAACAGGGTGAGAGCATGCTTGCGGCCGTGGGCCAGATGGAGGCAGCCATCGAGCGGTCCCTGGAGCGGGCGGAGGAGCGGGACAGGAGGTTCCAGGCCGAGGTGCGCCTGGAGCGGTGCCTGGAACGCAGGGAACACAGCAGGCAGGAGGAGCTGCTCGGGGGCCTGAGGCAGGACATACAAGCCATGGTGCAGGAGCACGCATTCAAGATGTAAATGTCCCACGACATTGGGACCTCGCTGCTCCTGCACACCGGCACGATGTGTGCCTATGTCATGGCAGGTGGGCCCCCGGGCACAGTGCCTGCCCAGGCACCCATGGCAGGCCCCTCCATGGCCCTGCACCCTGGACTGCCTCCCAAGACGCCCCCATGCCCCCCGGGGCCACGCATTCACCTCCCTGTGCCCGCTGGCCTCCGGAGGGTGCAGCCACCAGGGGGGGGCTGGGGCCTCGCCCCCCTGGCCACCCTACCAGGGCCACCCGACCAGGAGTAGGAGGCAGCCAGGGACACCTCTTGCAGCAACAACAGCGGGGCGGAGGTGAGCTCTATGAGCTCCATGGCCCTGACTGGGCGCGCTCGGGGCCATCCCAGCTGCCGCCGGGGACGGGGGGGAGGGGTAGCAGGGGGAGGGCAGCTTAGGGGTGGTGGTGGTGGAAGGGCACAACCTGTTAGGAGGGACCGGGTGTCACTGTACACTTGGGTGGTATTAAAGGTGTGTATGGTACAGGGGCTCCTGGTCTTGTATGTGGGAGACAGGGGGTTGGGGCACACGCGGGCATGCTGGGGCCATGCAGAGGATCCCCAGGGGGTGGCCCAGAGCAGTGGCCTCCCCCCCCTTCATGGGCGCTCTCCACCGTGCGGCCCTCAGGCGCTTGGAAGCGATGTGCCGAAAACAATCCCCCCTGGAGTTTGTGACACCTTGGCCTTGGAGTGCTGATTAGTTGGCCTGTGAGAGCTCCTGTGTTGTGCAGCTGTGCTGGGTCTGCATCCCACGCCTCGCTCTGTTGTGCTACAATGTTGCGGTCAGTGGCCGCTTTCTCCGTCCTTGGGACCCCCGGGAGGCCCCTGGGCCCTGGAAGGTGTGCGAGGCCCCTTGAGCTCCTTGCTACTCTCCTCGGGCACCTGGACCATGGCTGCATGTCCATCCACGGGGCTCCCACTTCATGTCCCCCATGGGGCCCCCCGTATCTGGACCTACACCCAGACCATAGCCCTCTGTGACCTGTGGCATACCCCTGCCATGCAGCTTCTCCTGGGCTGGCCATACAGCCACTCAGCCGCCTTCGTGAGCCTGAGCTCTGGACTCCACTACCTGGGCCACGAAGCGAGCGCACAAGATTGCCGGCTCCATGCCGAGACCCTGGGTCTGGTCTGCTTCCCTGATGGGCGCGTGCCGGTGAATAGGTGGTCACATGTGCCCTGGTCTGGGGCTGAGACCGTGAGTGCGCTGTGGGTGTTCAGCCTGGCAGCCTTCTCGCAGTGTCTTGTGGATGGGGGCCCCGCCTTGGCTGTGTCCTACTTTGGCAGCGTTCACGGGGGGCGTGGGTACCAGCGCACCCATGTGGCAGTGTATNCAACAACAGCGGGGCGGAGGTGAGCTCTATGAGCTCCATGGCCCTGACTGGGCGCGCTCGGGGCCATCCCAGCTGCCGCCGGGGACGGGGGGGAGGGGTAGCAGGGGGAGGGCAGCTTAGGGGTGGTGGTGGTGGAAGGGCACAACCTGTTAGGAGGGACCGGGTGTCACTGTACACTTGGGTGGTATTAAAGGTGTGTATGGTACAGGGGCTCCTGGTCTTGTATGTGGGAGACAGGGGGTTGGGGCACACGCGGGCATGCTGGGGCCATGCAGAGGATCCCCAGGGGGTGGCCCAGAGCAGTGGCCTCCCCCCCCTTCATGGGCGCTCTCCACCGTGCGGCCCTCAGGCGCTTGGAAGCGATGTGCCGAAAACAATCCCCCCTGGAGTTTGTGACACCTTGGCCTTGGAGTGCTGATTAGTTGGCCTGTGAGAGCTCCTGTGTTGTGCAGCTGTGCTGGGTCTGCATCCCACGCCTCGCTCTGTTGTGCTACAATGTTGCGGTCAGTGGCCGCTTTCTCCGTCCTTGGGACCCCCGGGAGGCCCCTGGGCCCTGGAAGGTGTGCGAGGCCCCTTGAGCTCCTTGCTACTCTCCTCGGGCACCTGGACCATGGCTGCATGTCCATCCACGGGGCTCCCACTTCATGTCCCCCATGGGGCCCCCCGTATCTGGACCTACACCCAGACCATAGCCCTCTGTGACCTGTGGCATACCCCTGCCATGCAGCTTCTCCTGGGCTGGCCATACAGCCACTCAGCCGCCTTCGTGAGCCTGAGCTCTGGACTCCACTACCTGGGCCACGAAGCGAGCGCACAAGATTGCCGGCTCCATGCCGAGACCCTGGGTCTGGTCTGCTTCCCTGATGGGCGCGTGCCGGTGAATAGGTGGTCACATGTGCCCTGGTCTGGGGCTGAGACCGTGAGTGCGCTGTGGGTGTTCAGCCTGGCAGCCTTCTCGCAGTGTCTTGTGGATGGGGGCCCCGCCTTGGCTGTGTCCTACTTTGGCAGCGTTCACGGGGGGCGTGGGTACCAGCGCACCCATGTGGCAGTGTATCACCGGCTTCTGGGGCTGGGGCACCTTCATTGGCCCCCTGCTGCTGCCTGATGTGTAACGGAGCCTTCCGCGGTGGAGCTGTCGGTACTGGGGTGGGTATGGTCCCGTCCGGATGTCCAGTTGGGGCTGTCTGTGCATGACCCCTTCGAGGCTTACTATCTGATCGCCCACCACATGTCCGAGCTGGGGTACCACCGGGGCATGATCCATTGACCCCACCTGGTTCATTGGGCCAGGCACCCTGGGCCCGGGCCCCTCACTGCCCCCAACGGCTGCCTGTGAGTCCCTGGGTCCCTCCCTGGCCCCCTCGTGTCCCGGGCTGGGTGGGCTTGGGCACCTGGCCATGGGCTGGACCCCGGTGCCTTCCACCACCCTGATGTCCCTGCCTTGCTGCCACGAGGCCACCGTCCCTGTGTGCTGCTGCTCCGGCTGTGTCACTGGGCCCCCTCTGGGCCGCTCTTCTCCTTCCTGGGTTGCTTGTGTGCCCCTGGGGTCCAGGGCCTAAGGACCGCCCCTCCAGAACTCCTTCACTGATGGGGCCACCCATCCTTGGACCTGCTGTGCTGGACTGTCTCTCCTGGCTGCCATTCCTTTGCCCCTCAGTGGAATGCCTTGACTGCATGTGCCTCCTGGGCCCTTCCCGGCCGGTTCCCTGTGACATCTGGCCGCCCGCTGTGGCATTCGCCCGAGCTGCAAGGCCCCCTCTTTCCAGGACTGTGTGTTTGCTGTGGGGGGTGCCCGTGGGGACAGTTCTGCTGTGGGGGGTGCTGTACCTGGTGTCGGTGTCCTGCCCTGCCCCTGTGTCCATTCCTCCCCTCCTCCCGGTCCCGCATCGCGCCTCTCCCCCCCTTGCGGAGCCCGGCCTGCCTTCCCTGGTGTCTGGTTGCCCTTGTCCCCCCCCTTCCCTGTCTTTGCTATCCTCCATGCCTGCGTGTGGGGGGGGGGGGATTGGGCCGGCATGTGCTGTTGCTCTGGGTGCCCCCGAGTCCCTGGTGCGTGCGTGTGTGTGTGTGTGCTTGCTGTGTGCGGAACCTGTGCGCTTGATCTCCGTCTCCCTCTCCCCCCTCCCTGCCCATTTCCCTGGTGTGGGCATTCCCTTTGGTGCCTTATGGCTTCGTGCCTCAGGCGGCCATGTATGTGTCCTGCCCCTCCCCAGGGGGATTCTGGGTGTGCTTGCCATGGCTGGGAATCGGTGTAACGTCTGTTGTGTTGCCACGGTCCGTGATCTGGCGGCTTGATTCCCATCCGTGGTCCGGGCCCCGTCACGTCTGTTTGGGGCTTTTTTTGGCCCCGGGGGGTGGTTGATGTCTTCACCCCCACCGGGAATCCACTGTGGTGAACTGACAGCCCGTAACGTCTGAAATCACCCAATGATAGAGGGTCTATAAGTGACCTCCTGAGCCAAACTGTTTTATTGCTGCAGATCACTTACTGTTAGGGAGTTCTTCATTTCTAACTTCCCTTTCTTCTCCTAGATGGGATGTAGCTGAAGTCACAAAGTAACCCAACATAATTAAGGCCTTAGATGGTGGGGTTGAAGTTGGCATGGGTGTATGAAGTTTAAGCTCCTAATAATTATTATTTATTTATCTTACCAGGATGGTAAGTGATGATCATCCCCTTACAGATTGCAAGAATTACTTGCAGAATTACTTGCAGAATTACTCTATTAGAGACTAATTCTGATGTATGATTGTGTCAGTAGTGTTTATAATTAGCACAAAATATATGTGCTGCTCTCAGAATTTAATTTTTTATCTCTGATTATTCACTTGCTGCTGACAGCGAGTGTTTTCCACTTCGTAAAGTGACAAGACTTGCACGTCAAAACTGCTCAATGCTTTCAAGGTGTATCACGTAAAAAGAAAAAAGAAGATTATGTGTAAACAAAGGATAATATTCAACAATAAAGAGGAGCAGAGTTCCAGACTGAGGACTCCATTAAAAGGAAATAATCCCCAGACTAGATTTGACTAGTATCTAATATGTCAGGGATGGCCAAAGGTCCTAACCCAATAGCTACATACAGTACCTAAGCCTTTATATGGCTGGGAACCACAATACACATGCACACACACACACACACACACACACACAAGCACACATATATGTGAACACACACACAAAATGCTCCTGCTTCATGATTGGCTGGCAGAGCTGATGCTCTGTGGTCCCTGCAGCTGAGATTCTGAGGAACAGCTGAGATTCAGCAGCGGAAGCTAAGGTACAATTAAGTAAGACACAGGACCATTAAGGCAGCATGGGATCCAAGAGCAACCCTGGCTGTGAGCCACATTTGAACTTCTCAGGAGCTGTATGTGACTCCCAATCCACAGTTTATCCCTGAAATATGTCATGACCTGCATTCATGAGTTAGAAATGAATTTGTCATACAATTCCATTACATTTTCACTTAGGAGGGGGCTGGATTTCCTGACTGGGACATGAAGTGCGCTTGACCTTTCAGGAGTGAGGAGGAAATCTACTGATATTGTCATATTTTCTGTGATTTTCCACCATTTCAGTAATTTCTGTTATTTTCTGGTAATTTCTAGTAATTTAGGGTAATTTCCAGTATTACCGAAAAATACTGATAATACCGAAAATTACCAAAAAATACCAGAAATTACAGAAATGGAGGACAATAGAGAAAATAATTGAAAATGCCAAAAATGCCAATACATTTCCAGATCACGTGAATGAAAGCGAAAGATCTGTTTCCATCAGAAACAGCACTCATAGAGGTTTTTTGTTTCAGCTCTAGGAATTTGTTATCACTCTCTCTTCCTGGCTCACTGACATCCCCAAACAGATACAAACAGAACACTTACCATAGCTGTGGGGGGGAGGGGGCCGCCACCTGAGCACAGAAGGCCACTGCAAGGGAAAGCCAATGCAGAGGTTGCAACAGGGGGTAAAGGAACACACATACCCTTGGCCCATGCAAGATCACTGTGGTAGCAAAGCACTGGTGCATTCAGGCAGTGGGGACACAGGTCAGGGTCACTGCATGTCAGCCAAGGGCCACCAAGCAGGTGCTGGTTGGTTGGGTAGGCATGCACAGAGCAGGGGACATAGATGAGAAGCATAGGTGTCAGGATCGCAGTAGAGCTGATGCAGGCACACAAACCAGCAAGTCCCAAATGATGCCCATACAACAAGCAGGTAGAGGTGCCCACTACAGTCCCAGGGGTCACAGGGAGGTGGAAGCCCCGAGGGAAGCAGCGCACAAACACAAGATGCCCAGGGAGGCAAGGAGGTGGACAGGGAGGCCTGGATGGGCCAGGGTGCCCTGTCTCTCTTAGATTTTTTTAGATATTAGTTGCGCATGTGAATCGATAATGATACCAATATAAAAAATAAAATCTTAGTTTGAAATGGTACCAATACCAAAAACGACAATGATAACAACAATGTCAATGAAAACAACATTGTCGTTAATAATGATAACAAAAATGACATTTTTTAATAACAAAAATGAAAATGAAAAATGAAAATGACATGGAGGCATGCTGAACACCCCAAGGCTGATTCCCCAGGAATTCTGTCACCACAGTCCTATCCTGAAAGGCTGTTTTCCACCTGTGCAGGAGCCAGGGGAGATTAGAGTGAGAGTGAGCAGCGAGAAGCCTCTGTCTTTGCCCTTGCTCCCCATCCCCCATCACAGTGACATGGTTTTAGCAGGGTCCTGCACCATCACCTCCACCTGTAGGATGGGCTCCTCGTAGCCCCCCGCCTGTTGGTCCTTCTCACCAGGGGGATGGTGTTTCCCTTGCTCAGGTGTGGTTGTGGGAAGTGGGGTCTTGCTCACCCACTTCCAGCCCCTGACAAATGCAGAACCATGTAGGGAGGAGGCCACGATTTCCCGGTCCACACAGAGGAAGCAACCCAATCATTTATGGTATGGATCTGTATGCCATGCCTGACCATAGCAAGTGTTATCACGGATGTGTTTGTATCCCACACTTAGGTTCTTTGCCTGTTGGTGGCACTGATTTATGTCTCTGTTGACTTGTAACCCAGCTTCCTCATTTCCTGGGAGATACCCTCATACACATATATATTTCAGTGTGATCTCACCAGGTCTAGCTGAACCTTCTCGGCCCCCCACAGATTTATGAAGTCAAGGCTCTCCTGGTAAGTCCAGAGAATGCCCTTCCGAGATGTGTCTGTGGGGGGTTGGATGGCTGAGGCACCTGGGACCCACCCACTGCATGTGGCCTCAGAGCTGCTCCTCACCTGCAGAGGTAGGTCATGTTCATTAGTCCCCTTCCCCAACAGCTACTGCACTGAGCTGCTTCGCACTTCCCTTCCTCCCCACCTGCCCTGGGGTCCTGTAGCGTTACCTGGCTGGCTGAGAGGGATGTGACGGTGACTCTGTGAGTGGCGGTGTGCCGGGTGCTGGTGGCCAAGGAGCTGCTGATCCTCCCCTCTCACTGGGGCAGGGTAGCTGTCAGCTGTCTAGTCCTTATCCCCTCACCCCCACAGCAGCTGCTGCACTGAGCTGCCTCTCCCTTCCCCTTCTCCCCTCCCCACAGCCCAGGGTCCCCCAGCTTTATCTGGATGACTGGGAGGGCTGTGTCCTTGTCTCTGCATGTGGCGGTGTGCCAGGAGCTGGTGGTCATGGCACTGCTGCTGCTCCCCCCTGTCACTGGGGAAGGGTAGCTGTCAGCTGTTTACCCGTTCTCCCCCCACCCGTGGCTGCTGCACTGAGATGCCTCACTCTTTCCCTCCTTCCCCCCCCCACCCTGGGGTCCCCCAGTGTTACCTGGATGGCTGAGAGGGCCATGCCCATGTCTCTGCGGGTTGTGGTGTGCCGGGTGCTGGTGGCCATGGTGGTTCTTCTATTACTTCTTCCCATCTGTCAATGTGGCAGGATAGCAATCAGCTGTCTACACCTTCTCCCCCCACCTCCAGCAGCTGCTACACTGAGCTGCCTCACCCTTCCCCTCCTTCCCCACCCCCAGGTCCCCCACCATTACCTGGATGTCTGGGGTTCTTTCCCTTCTTCCCAGTAGCTTTCCTAGGAGGCATGGTTTGGACTGGTGCACTTGTGTGTTCATGCTTTGTGGGGTTTTTCCTGGCCAGAGGGGGATGGGGGAGGCAGTGTGCTTCCATTTGCATCACAACTTTTGCATGTCTACCCCTCACAGTGCATGTACTCCATGGTTTTGGTAGACCTACCCCACCGGTGGGTGTTTGGTCCTGTACATGCTGCACATGGACCAGTGCGTGTTGAACACCCATCCCCATGCATGGCACAACCCGACTTTTCTAGGCTTGCCCCATGTTTTGGTGGGGATGAGTGTGTGCCGGTAGCACATGCCCCCTCACCACCATGTTCATACAGGTACTCCCATGCATTTTTGATGGGTGGGCATGAGTGGGTGCATTCCATGTAAAAGAGACCAAAATGTTACAGACAGGGGATAGGGGAGCACTTGCCAGCCCTCCAAACTGAAACGGATCTGGTGCAACAGATCTTCACAGGCTCTTCTGTATCTTCAGAAAATCTCCGTGGATGCAGAAGAACAAATCCATTTTAGCCCTAGTGTTTTGCTTTCACCACGGCTGGTCCAATGGAAAAAAAATGCAAACTTTTCATCATGGCCATTTGGATCACAGATTGGGAACCACTTATCTAGAGTAAGCCAGAGCTTAATTTGAAAATTAAAAATAAAAATTACTGTGGCCCAAGCCTGCCCCAGAAACAACAGGCTTGCCCCAGAAGCTGCACCTCCCATCCCAGAGCTTGTCAGAGCTAGGGATGGGCAAACGTGGTTCGGCAGTTTGGAGTTCAGTCCGAACTCGGCCTGTTCGGACTACCGAACTTGAACACGAACCCGAACGCGAACATACTGAACAAACCGAACACCGAACGGCGAAATGGCCGAACAGTTCGGTCAGTTCGAATCACTTTCGGATGAGTTTGGGTGGCAAAAAAAGATTCACTGGAAGGTCAAACATTTCAGGGAGGTGTCAGTCACTGAGGAGTGACTGACAGGCACCAGGGGTGGAGAGGCTTGCAAGAAGCGAAACTAATTATCTGCCTCCCCCCTTCCCAACACCTTCTGAGCTAGTCACTGTTCCTGCACAGCAGGTGTTGAGTAGGATTTTTAGATTGCTTTAAGTTTCA
>QEPC01002243.1:172443-184717 GCA_003113815.1 Sphenodon punctatus | reverse complement strand
TAGTTTTAGTGTTTGTAGGAGTAGGTCTGTGTACTTATTAGATAATCCATTTAGTTCATAGCATTTAGAATAGTTAATAGCAGTTAGATTTAGTGTAGATAGATAGATATAATATTAGATAAAATAAATAAATAAAAAACCCCATATAAAAACCAAAAAACCAAATAAAAAACAAAAGAAAACCATATAAAACCCAATAAAAAACCAAAATACCATATAAAGAACAAAAAAACACCCATAACAACACTTCCTGAATGGCTGAACCGAATAGTCGAACGGCCTAACCGAACGGCCTGTTCGGACAACCGAACCGAACAACCGAACCTGAACTCGGTGAACTAGCCGAACGCAGCCGAACCGAACGGACAAACCGAACGCAGCCGAACCGAACTGCTGAACCGAATGCAGCCGAACCGAATGGCCAAACCCAAACCGCGATATATTCGCGCATCCCTAGTCAGAGCAGGGAAAGGAACAAATTATCCAGTAAGCAACCCAACCAGGACTAACGTTCCTTTCTACAGCTGAGTATAACTCAGGAGGTTTGATTTAATCTATATGATGGCCAGCACAAGGGGGTGGTGCAGAAAAGCCATTAACAAAAACAAAATAAACCATCCAGGGTTAGTGGGGGAGGTGTTGGCTTCTGTTTCCAATCCCAAACTGGCCAATATTGGCTTTTTCCTGGTATTTCACATTTTAAGATGCAGCCTCCCACTGGGAAAATTGCCTAGGGCTCAGCCCCCTCCCCCCCTTAAATTGTCAGAGCTGATGTCTGGCAAGCCCCACAACAAATTAAGCCTGAGAGTCAGCTCACTGGAGCCAATGAGTCAAAGCTGCTTTAAATGGAATGTAAACAGTGAGGAATATGGGCTTTTAAGTGCAGGAAGTAGATCTACCCACCTTTGCAATGTCAATTTTTTGCTTCGGTCCCTTATTTCAGAAGGCTGCCTCGTCCTATGGTCCTCGAGGACAGAATGCCACAGTGCCCCTTATTTCTAAAATTTTGATGTGGCAATCTTCCCCGTTCCCGCTGCCAACACAACACAGCTCTCACTTGGTTGTTATTGATCTACTTGAGCTGAACTTGAAATTTCTGTATCCTATTAAAAGGTCATCTCACTAGACCCTTTAGTTCCCCAACCCCAATCTTGACTTTGGGAGACAGGAATTAGAGATTAAATATGAAGGCAGTGTACTGTAGCCTACTCTGACCATATTTGTGATCGATGCTGCAATTTATGTTGTGCAGTGCGGAGACTAAGGCAGAAGAGTTGCTACAGAAGGAAGTATTTCCTATAGTAAAATAAAACAAATTTATCTTTTTTAAATGGTCAGTAATGATTATGTTTTAAAATAACAGAAGTTATTAATTAGTAACTGGAACTGAAAACATGTCTTCCGCTAAACTGCATTACATTAATTGTTGGAGTACAATGTTGATCTTCAGCTTGTATAAATCAGCATAGAAACACTGATATTAAGTTAACAACATTTCCTTACATCAGACAATAGTCTTGATTCTTATTATTCACATCAATGGAAAGCCACTGAGACTGAGTTCAGTAAAATTACTCAAGCTTCAGACTACAGTTGGTGGGGCTGATCCCATGTGCAACGTGTGCACATGTCCATTGGGAATGCATTGTGCCACGTGGATCCATGTGGACCCTGCTTGGAGGGGGTATGGGATTGTGGCCACTGAGATCAGTATCTGGGTAGAATTTACAGAAAACAAGGTCAGAAGAGACCATCAAATTATCTTGGCCATCAAATATCACCCTTTTATTTTCATATAAAACCTAGGGATGTGCGAACGCGGTTCGGAAGTTCAGATTTCGGACTGAACTCGGTCTGTTAGGACAACTGAAATGAACTTCCGAACCAAACCCGAACTGACTGAAGCAAACTCAAACGGAACTACAAACCGACCGAAGAGTTCATTTGTGTTCAGTCACGTTCAGTTGAGTTCAGGTGGGAAAAACATGACTGAAGGCCCAGGGAGGGGGAGGCAGCTGAGGAGCAGACTTCCTGGTACCGGGGGGTGGAGAGGCTTGGAATAGCAGCCAGCCTACCCAATCACCTTTCCTTTTCAACTGAACACTGGCTTCACAGTCTGCAATTGGCCAGGGGCTAGGCTGCACAGAGCTAATCGGGCCTTGTGGTAAGGCGGGAACAGCAAGTAACAAAACTCTTTGCCCTGCTCCCCTTCCAACACCTTCTGAGCTAACCACGGATCCTGTCAGCAGGCATTTTCAGAAGGCTCCCTGACTCCCAGCAGTTTGCTTCCCTCATCCATTCACAATCCTCCTCCCATTTCACCCATCCAACAGATTTACCTCCCTATTATCATTTATTAGATTATATTAGATAGATTTAGAAGTTATTTTTATTTTTTACACCTCCTTGTGTTCTATCTTACTACCCTCCATTGAATCCATTCCTTTCCCTCTCCCTCCATATTCCATCCCTCATTCCCTTCCCCTGGTTTTTGATTTATTAGAGAATGGTTAGATTGATTTAGGTTTTATTTCAGTTTCTGTACCTCTCCCTGTGTTGTTTTGAGCTGTTTGTGTTTAGGTAGGATTATAGTTAGGTATTACAGTTAAGTTAGCTTAGTTTATAGAGATATAGTGATCTAGTTTTAGAGTGTGTTTTTTATATTCCATTATTTAGTTCCATAGGTTCCATCCTGCTCTTCTTTGGGTGCTGGGGAGGGATGAGACCCTGGCTGGCACGTGCAAATCCTGCCCTTCTTTGGGTGCTGGGAGGGAATGCAATGGGGAGACCCTGGCTACCCGCTGATACACACTGTTTGTATCCACCACCCACACACCCACCCGCACACCAGTGAGCTCACTCTAACTGATAGAGCCTTTCTTGTTCTCAACGTAAAAAAAAAATTACAAACCTGGCAGCTGTGTCCACCACTTACTCTTCATCTGAGGATCCAGCCACCACCACCGAAGGTCCAGGGGCAGCGAGCTCCTCCTCCTCCTCCTCGACCACCAAATTGGACCCCAGTCGGCAAATCATCATAGCGGTCTTATTTTTTTTTAACATGCAGCCACACACACACACACACACACACACACACACACATTAAAAACACAGCACACCAACACTCAACAACCAGCCAAACAACACAGCCAAACACAAACAAGCAACCAAAACACACAAACTGAACAGCCACCCAGCCAAACACACACTCTCTCCCCACACAGCTCCGCACATACTCGAATTTCCAGTTTCCGGTGCGATCATGTGCTCTCATGATACTTTTCAAAATGTCCGAACCGAACCGAACATGACCAAACTGAATGGCCGAACCTGAACCTGGTGAACAACCCAAATGCCCAAACCGAACTCACGAACTGAACTGAACTGAATGGCTGAACCCGAACTGCAACATGTTCTCACATCTGTAATAAAACCCAGACCTTACATTAGATAAAGGTATTCAGGGGAAAAATAAATCAAAGTCAGTTGCAAGCAATGCAGCCCCAAATTTTCTATGGCCTAAAGTGCACAAAAGACAGATATGGCCAGCACCACATATAATGACCTTTGTCTTCCCCAACTAAATGGATCAAGCATCAATTGATTGCTGTGTGGACTGGAGGTGGCTGTCATCATCATCATCATCATCATCATCATCATGTGTACAACCAACCAGAATTTAAACCCACAGTCTTTTGGAATTTAGTCAACTGCATTCAGCCACTGCACATTAATAATGCATGTCCCAGAAAATGAAATAATAGTGTTCCATAAACAGAGAGTAAACAGGGCCAAGGGATAACAATGATTTTTTTTGGTGAGATATATCCACAAAAACTCGGCTGGTCCAAGCAAACTATGTCCTGTCCCCAGTCAAAGATTTCTTTTTGTCCCTGTTATGGTGATAAATTGGATCCTGTGCTTATGAGCAATTCTCAGTTTGTGTAAAAAAAAAAAAAAACCTGCCCCAGAAATCCCAACTCTTGAGTGTATCCACAGGGGCTGGTGGAGCTTCCTTGGCTGATTCCTTGACAGTGCCCCTACCCTGTTCTCATCAGCCTTGATCAGGGCTGGACTACATGTGATGTGACACTCCCTGCCCAATAGATGACAAGTGGTTACAGTAGTGCCTGCACTGGACATCCACAGCAGCTCCAGTGTCAACCCTGTAGGGGAGAGACTAGGAGTAGGGCTGAAATGAGAATGCAATTACATACGCGTGCACACACACACACACACACACACACACACACACGAGATCTTACACATTGCTGACAGGGTTCAAAAACTTCAAAAGATGTTCTGCACATACACAAATGGCTGTGTGCGTGTGTGCGTGCCCTTTCCCAAAATGGTGCTGGTAGCGTCGGCGCCATTTTGGAAAAAAGCAGCCATTCTACACATGCGCAGTGGTCATTTTGTGCAGGCACAGACCGGCTGCTGTTTTCCAAAATGCAAGATATTTTGTTTACGAATCCCCCCACCCCCAGTGAAGGGGGTTTTGTAAATGAAAATAAAATCAATAACAAAAACGAATGATGTGCCTGATTCTCACCCCTAGTGACCGCAAGTTGGTGGTGGAGGGGGTGTTGAAGCCATGAGGAGAGGAACATCTACCTGTCTGTCTGCTTTGTCACACAGAACCTGTGAGTGGTCGCTGTGTGGGGGCTCCAGGGAGTGACCCTGGACTCCAGCAGCATAATTTCTTGACTGTTAACACCCTTTGAGTATTTTCTAGTTTCCCCACACCCTCCCTTTCCTCCCATCTCTGCCAAATTGTAATTGTTTGTGACTGAATTAAAAGTTCTTTGTTTCAAAGATAGTCGTTTGCAATGGAGGAAGCATCTCCCAGCTAGAGATTAGCAAGTAATTTTGTGCAGGAAGACATTTCTGCTTGACGTAAAGCAAACTTCTGTGAGCTGCTATCAAGCTGATCTGGATTAATTAAGGGCTATAATGTCTTACTCTAGTGCCTACCGAGGCTGCCTGTTCCTGTTAAAAAGGATCAATATTTTTCCCCTCAGTTATATTTTTAGCAATAATGGGTGAAAACAGACATGATGCTAACCACCCTTTAACAACACTTGGTGGTCATTTATGCATTTTTCAGGGCTGCATAGGGCACGAATACAGTCCTGAAACATGCATAAGTAACCACCAAGGGTGGTTAAAGGGTGGTTAGCATCATGTCTGGGTTTTTTCAGACATTACGAGATCACAGTCAACCACAGTGAACCACACACAACCCCGTGGCAGGGCCAAAGGCCCCTGAACGTCTTTTCGGTGGGCCCCAGATGTTCACCACAGACAATCCCCAGCAGAGGACAAAATTAATTACCCTTCCAGAGGTCCGTCCCGTACCATCTCTGAAAGGGTGGTCAAAGCAATTCCCACCGGGAAACAACAAAACGTAACAACTGAACGGCAACCACCAGCCGGAATCAAGCAAAACCATTCCCAGCTGGGGACAATGTATGCAGAGTCGCTGCCAGGCAATGAGCAACAACACAGGCCAGGGAGGGAGATTTAAAGGGCACACAGTATCAAAGGAACTCGGCGGGATGGAGTGAGGTGGAAGGGAGAGGAGAGTGGAGGGCGAGAGCGCAAGGGAGGAGGAGGAGGTGGAGGAGGCGCAGGTGGAGGGGGAGGTCATGCTGCACATGGAGGCGGTGGAAGGACAGCAGCAGCAGCAGCAGCAGCAGCAGCAGCAGTCGGGACAGGCCTCCCCAGAGATGACAACTGGCCCAGGGGATGAGGCACACCGGAAATGGGTAAGGGGAGAAAGGGGGGGCAGCGGCACTGGGGCACCAAGGGGGGGCAGAAGGAGGGGGGAAAGGGGGAGGGTCACGGGGCTGAGGCAACTCGGCTATCAACCGCCCCTCCCTTACAACCCACAGACACATAAACGGGCCCGTGAGCCTGAGCCCCCGGAGAAGAAGGGCGGAGGGCATGTGGAGGAGGAGGAGGACCGGGACCAGGAGAGCCCACGCGGGAGATGGCTCTACCACCGAGGGGGGCAATGGGGACACAGGGAAACCCAACTTCATTAGGATCTGATGGAACCTTGGAGCACCAGATGGATCTAGCTGTGAACCAGCGGAATGAACACATGTACCAGGAGATCCTTTGGGACATGGAGGCGGTGGGGCACCAGAGGAGAGTGGCCCAGTGCTGCTCGAAGGTCAATGAGCTCAAGAGGGGGTACAAGGCCATTAAGGACAACAACCGCCATAGCAGCAGGGCTCATCCCCTGCAGGTGAGCGAGGCTCCACCCCCTGGGAGGGCTCAGCCAAAGCCACAGGCCAAAGCTGCCCGCCCGCCCCCAGAAGCCCCGCCCGCCCCCTGAAGCCCCCAGAAGCCATTGCGGCAGGGCTCCGCCCCCAGCCAGCCAGAAGCCCCCAGCCGCCATAGCAACAGCAGGGCTCATCCCCTGCAGGTGAGCGAGGCTCCACCCCCTGGGAGGGCCCAGCCCCAGCTTTCACAGGCCAAGGCTGCCCGCCCGCCCCCAGCGGGCGGCAGCCCTTGGGCGGCGCCCGAAGGGCGGCGACAAAAGGGCAGCGGCCGTTTTGTGGCCGTTGTGAGGCCGGAGCGAGGACAGCGAGGGGCCACCCCCCTGACAGCACCCGCGCGCACGCGGCACCTGCAGGCCTGGCTTCCCCCCGATACCTGAACAGGTAACACCTATGATGCCTCCCTATACCTCCCTTGCCTCCTCGCCCTCTATCACCTCCCTCCTTCTAGCCTCTCTCACGCACCCCCTCCTTCTCCCTCTCCCTTCACCAGCAGCCTTTCTCCAGCCAACCTACCCCTTATCCTCACCCACGCCCATTCCCCCTAGGCCCAAACCCGTCCGTTCCCCATCCCCCAACCTCATCCGCATCCCCTGCCTTCCCAAACACCAATTGCCTTTTTCCTGCTCCCTCTGGAACTGCCGCTCGTCCGTGGCTAAAGCTCCCTTCATCCACGATCTCTTCCTCTCTCGCCCCTTTCAACTCCTGGCTCTTACGGAAACCTGGATCACGCCCTCCAACTCTGTTACCCCGGCTGCTCTATCCTCCGGGGGCCTGTCGTTCTCTCACCGCCCCCGCCCTGAGGGCCTGGGTGGTGGTGTGGGCTTGCTCCTTGCTAAGCACTGCCAATTCAAAACCCTCTCCCCTCCCCCCTCCTCCTCCTTCCCTTCCTTTGAGGCCCACTCTGTGCGCTTATACTCCCCTCTACACCTTCGGGTTGCTGTCATCTACCGCCCCCCGGGTTCCCTCTCCTCTTTCCTCCCGGACTTTGAATCCTGGCTCACCTTCTTCCTCTCCGATGATATCCCCACTCTTATCCTTGGTGATTTCAACATTCACGTTGACACGCCCTCCGCCCCCTCTGTTTCCCGCTTTCTCTCTCTCGCTTCCTCCTTTAATCTCCGACTCTGGACCGACTCCCCCACTCATACTGACGGCCATTCCCTCGACCTCGTCTTCACTCGAAACTGTTCTCTAACTGACCTCTCCTTTGACCCCTTCCCTAGTTCTGATCACTTCCTCGGCTCCTTCAGCCTTTCCCACCGACCCCCCTCCGCCTCCCCCTCTATGCGCCCCTTCCGCAATATGCAGGCCCTTACTCCCTCGGAGTTTGCCGCACATCTTTCCCCCCTTCTCCCCCCCGTTTTCGCCTCCTCCTCCCCTGACTCTGCTGTCTCTGCTCTCAACGCTTCTCTCTCCTCGACCCTTGACTCTCTTGCCCCCCCCTCTGCTCGCCCCGTCCGCCCCCTCGACCCCCGCCCCTGGCTTACCCCTGCCATCCGCTACCTCCGCTCCTGCGCCCGGGCTGCCGAACGCCTCTGGCGCAAATCCCGCTCCCTCCCTGACTTCCTCCATTACAAATTCTCCCTCTCCTCCCTCTCCTCGGCTATCTCCCTAGCTAGGCAGCGCTATTATGCCTCTAGGATCGAATCTTTCTCCCGCGACCCTCGCCGCCTTTTCTCTACTTTCGACTCCCTTCTCAAACCCCCCTGCCCTCCTCCGCCCTCTTCCCTTGCTGCTCGGGATCTTGCGTCGTTCTTCACCTCCAAGATTGACAAGATCCGTCGGGATATTGCCTCCCTCCGCCCCCCGCCCCCCTCCCTCCTCGCATCCTTCCCTCCTGCCTCTCTCCAGGAAATCTCTGCTCTTCTCTCTTCATCCAACCCCTCCACCTGCCCCCTTGACCCGATCCCCTCCCGCCTCCTGACCTCTATTGCTCCCACTGTCGCTCCCCCCCTTCTGCATGTTGTCAATCTCTCCCTTTCCACAGGCTCCTTCCCCTCTGCCTTCAAACATGCCACTGTCTCCCCCATCCTCAAAAAGCCTACCCTGGACCCTTTCGATCCCTCTAGTTACCGGCCGGTCTCCCTCCTTCCCTTTGCTTCGAAGCTCCTGGAACGTGTCGTCTACTCCCGCTGCCTGAACCTCCTCTCTGCCAACTCCTCCCTCGACCCTCTCCAGTCCGGCTTCCGCCCCCTCCACTCTACTGAAACTGCCCTGGCCAAGATCACCAATGATCTACTTGTCGCTAAATCGAAGCGCCACTACTCCGTTCTTGTCCTCCTTGACCTCTCTGCTGCCTTTGACACTGTCGACCACTCGCTCCTCTTGGACTCGCTTTACTCTTTGGGCTTCCGTGGCTCTGTCTTTGACTGGTTCTCCTCCTACCTCTCTGACCGCTCCTTTAATGTCTCCCTCCCCGAGTCGACCTCCCCCTCCCTTCCCCTCTCGGTTGGGGTTCCCCAAGGTTCTGTCCTTGGCCCTCTCCTCTTCTCTATCTACACCCGGTCCCTTGGTGAAATTATTGCCTCCCACGGGTTCCAATACCATCTCTATGCTGATGACACCCAACTCTATCTCTCTACCCCCTCTCTCTCCTCCTCTGTCCGCTCACGCCTCGTCGACTGCCTCTCTGATATCTCCGCCTGGATGTCCCGACGCCAACTCAAACTGAACATGGCCAAGACTGAACTCCTCATTTTTCCTCCATCCCCCTCCTCTCCCTCTGACCTGACCGTCTGCATTGATGGGGTCACCATCCGTCCTGTTCTCCGTGCCCGCAGCTTGGGCTTCATTTTTGACACGCACCTCTCCTTTAAACCTTACATTGACTCTGTGGCCAAATCCTGCCGATTCGCTCTCCTCAACATTGCCCGCATTCGCCCCTTTCTATCTGTCTCCTCGGCCAAAATCCTTGTTCATGCCATGGTTATCTCTCGCCTCGACTACTGCAACCTCCTCCTTGCTGGCCTCCCTCGCTCCCACCTGTCCCCCCTTGTGGCGATCCAAAACTCTGCCGCCAAGGTCATTCACTCTGCCCGTCGCTTCGACCATGTGACGCCTCTCCTCCTCTCCCTTCACTGGCTCCCCCTTCCTGAACGTATCCTGTTCAAACTCCTGGTTTTCACGTTCAAATCGCTCCATGACCAAGCTCCCCCTTACCTCTCGGACCTAATCGCCCTACGCGCTCCTGCGCGCGCTCTCCGCTCTTCCGCTGTCCCCTCCCTCGCTCTCCCTCGCTTCTCCTGCTCGCCCAACCGCCTTCGTCCCTTCTCCCTCGCTGCCCCGCATGCCTGGAACTCCCTCCCTGCCGACATCCGCCTCGCCTCCTCCCTCCGCTCCTTCAAATCCCTCCTCAAGACCCACCTTTTCCATGCTGCCTTTCCCAATGCCCTCTAGTCTTTCCCCTTGCTCTTACTGTCAGCCCTCCTCTGCTGACTGCTGCTACCGACCACCTTGTAACCAAGCCAAGTACACGCACCTGAGACTTCGCATCCACCTGAATGTTTGTTTGTCTTCTCCCATGTCTCTCCCGCTGTCCCCTCTCCTTGTCTCCCCCTCCTTGTCTTTTAGATTGTAAGCCACAGGTAGGGACCGCAGCTGATTGTATGTTCTGTACAGCGCCAGGTTGTTACTGGCACTTTATAAATGTTTAATAATAACAATAATAATAATAATAACCGGCGGTCCGGCTATGGAGCCCAGACCGCACCCTACTATGACACCCTGGACCGCATCCTGCAGATGAAGGGATCCATAGTCGCCTCATGGGGAGTGACATGGTACATGGCAGGGAAAGGGCTGAGGTACCCCCTCCCCTCACCACCCCGCAAGTAGGCACCCGTTCCAGGGGCCCCACCCCCAAAGAGGAATGCCCTGGGACCTTGGAACCAGTGGCCCCCCTCATGCACCAGCCCTGAGAGCCCCCACCCAATGTCTGACATGGAACTATCCAAGGCCAGCACACAGGTCGCTCCCAGCCAGGGGACATAGGGGAACTGCAGAAATACTGAGGGCCACCCTCGGAGGGTACAGACACCAACATCGAGGATAAGCAAGCGGGGGGGGCAGACCGGATGGGATGGGTCGAGAGGGGAAGGGGGACACACTGGCCACTGGGCCGCCCCCAGAAACCCCTGACACTCCAGACCATGGAAAGGGGGCCAGGGGGATGCTAGGGGATGCGTTCCACCTACCCCCATCCCAACCACCCCATAACTTCACAATTCACGGCACGCCCTGGCACTCAGGACAGGCAGGCAAGGGAGATGGCAGTGAGCAGCCCCAGGAGCACACAGAGGTCCCAGGTGAGGCCACTCATCAAGTGGGGGGAGAGGGGTCTGGGGGAGGCCTGGCAGGGGGACCCAGCCCACGCGGTGCAGGGGAGAGGGGTCCCGGATGCAAGGGGCCACTGGGGGAGAGCACACACTGGCCTCCCGGGGGGGTGAGGATCCCCCAGCTACCAGACAGGATGGGGTGTGGGAGGCCAGGGTGCCTAGCCAACCCCTGCCATGCACCCCAACAGGGCAACACGTCGGGTCCCAGCAAGCCATCCCTGTGCCCTCGGCACAGTGGATGAGGAAGCACCATGCATGGGTACGGTGCCGGAGGGAGGAGCAGGCAGAGGACATAGTACGCACCATCACCAAGAAGGGTGAGCGGATGATAGCGGACATCAACCGCATGAAGGCAGCCACCGACAGGATCGTGGAGCAAGCAGAGGGCAGGGACCGAATGCAGGAGTTGGAGGTGCACCTCAAACGGTGGCGGGAGTGCCAGGAGCACAGCAGGCAGGTAGAGGCATTTGGGCAGCTGGAACAGGTCATTGACCGGATGGTGAGGAAGCACTCTGCCAAGATTGACCGGTCCCATGAAATTGGCAAATCACTGCTCCTGCAGGCAGGGACCATGAGCGCTAGGGATGGGCGAACAGATCACGGTTCGGGTTCGGCCGTTCGGTTTGGCTGCGTTCGGTTCGTCCATTCGGTTCGTCCGTTTGGTTCGGCTGTGTTCGGTTCGTCCGTTCGGTTCGTCTGTTCGGTTCGACTGCGTTCGGTTCGTCCGTTTGGTTCAGCAGTTCAACTAGTTTGCCGAGTTCGGGTTCAGCTGTTCGGTTCGGTCGTCCAAACAGGCCGTTTGGTTAGGTCATTCGGCTGTTCGGTTCGGCTGTTCGGCCATTCGGGAAGTGTTGTTAGGGGTTTTATTTTATTTGTATATGGTTTTTTGGTTTTTTACTGGGTTTTATATGGTTTTCTTTTGTTTTTTATTTGGTTTTTAGGTTTTTATATGGTTGGTTTTTTTTAATCTAATATCATATATATCTGTCTACACTAAATCTAACTGCTATTAACTATTCTAAATGCCATGAACTAAATAGATTATCTAATAAGTACACAGACCTACTCCTACAAACTAGGGATGGGCGAACAGATCGCAGTTCGGGTTCGTCCGTTTGGTTCGTTCGTTCGGTTCGGATTTGTTCAGTTCATTCATTCGGTTCGTTCGTTCGTTCGGTTCGTTCAGCGAGTTCGGGTTCGGATGTTCAGTTCGTTCGTCCGAACAAGCTGTTCGGTTAGGCCGTATGGCTGCTCGGTTCGGCTGTTCGGTTCGTCCGTTCGGCCATTCGGGAAGTGTTGTTATGGTTTTTTTTTTGTTTTTTTATTGGGTTTTCTTTTGTTCTTTATTTGGTTTTTTGGTTTTTATATGGGGTTTTCTTATTTTTTTTAATCTAATATTATATATAGCTGTCTACACTAAATCTAACCGCTATTAACTATTCTAAATGCTATGAAGTAAATGGATTATCTAATAAGTATGCAGACTTACTCCTACAAACACTAAAACTAAATCACTAACGCTATCTCTATCACTAAGGTAACTCCTACAACTGTCTTCATCTATCTATCTATCCCCCCATCCCATATCCATATCCATATATATATATATATATATGTGTCCATATATATATATATGGATATGGATAT